>JASANE010025946.1:0-60076 GCA_030248225.1 Trileptium ribeirensis
TTTTTAAATTTTAGTATAATATATCGTATATTACAAAGAATACATTATGGTATACTTTTAATATATCGTATATAGCTCTTAAACTTTTGATTGAATTTGTAGATTGATTGAAGGGGTTGTTGCACAACACATTAGGGAACGGTTTATAGCAGCAATTGAAAGCACCGAATCCGCCAGCGTTAAAAAATTATAGATGTAAACTACAGAATTGCTAAGTCACATCTCTAACACTTATACCTATTGTGACGGTTAATTTATAATTTGGATCAGAGTCGAGTTTGTAAATTTAAAATACTGTACATCAACGTTAAAAATGTCATTTTGAAACAGATTTAACAAAAACAAGCACAATGAAAACTTTTGCGATTCTCCTGACAAAACATATTTTTCAACCTAAAACGCTGCTATATAATTATAGTTCTTAATGCGCGGTTTTAAAAATTGTCTTTGTTTCAGCTGTAAATCATTGTCATATTTTATTTCAGAATTTGTATCAAGTTTATTGATCTCAATCCTACAGCTGTTGGTTATGACGGAAAGCTGATACGATAACGCAAAGAAATATAAAACTGAAATTAAAAAATACTTGAAATATGTTTGAAAAATATCTAATCATTGCTCGACAGCTAGTTAGGTTTGAACACTAAATATTAGAGATTTTAGCTTTATATACCCGTGATTTTTGGGACTAATCAGACATAGACCACTCACGTTGGGTGGGGGATGGATAGCACGCAATACCTTTCTAAGTTTTGTGGAAGGGGACCTCGGACCTACCAAGTTCTTCAGAGCTACAAGTTTTCGTGTGCGTTGCTGACCAAAAACATCGAGATATATTCGGATTCTGTGAATGTGATTTGAGACGATGGGACATATTGGCATCCATGCTCAAAAAGAACAGAAGTGGGGTGAGCCCTGATTATTGGTGCATGCAAGTCATGATGGGTAAGGGTGGTGTAGTTCGGACAACTTTGGACAACCAGTGGATATTGGCAGTGAAAAAAGCTCAAAGGCTGTATCATTGTTTTCAATGATTGGCGATTACCACATGTAGCTTTAGGATAAAGCTCAGCTAATTCGAAAACCAACGACATCACTTTCCACGATACAAGTGTTCTAAGACTACGATTGCAAGCGTCAAATTAGCATCCTGTGATCGGGCCTCAGCCAAAATCAGGGTTCCCCACAACTAGAGCCATGGGCGGGCGGATGTCCCTTCCAAACTAACGTGACTCCATGATTAATCGCCCCGCCCCACACAGAACATGTCTTAGATAATTTGCCGAAGCGTTCACAAAAAGTATGTAGGCGAAAAAAAACTGTTTTATTTGAAAACCAACCGACCCTAGTTTGGTGTTTTTTCGTTTACCTTAAAATACCCGGGAATTCTTACAATCAATCTTATGACTCGTAATTTTCCAAATTATAAATTTTCGCATATTACGCGCAAACGTCAAAATCTAAATCTGCGTTGTGGCTGGGGGTATAATTTGAAATTTTAGAGATCTCACCGGCTATGTCAATGGCGTAGCGTAGCTGTTCTGTGTTCTGCAGTGACAATATTACATTATCTTGCACGTATTTTATGCAATATCCCACCCGGTAATACCCCGTCGCCGCAGAGGTAAGATTCTACAACGTAATTCAACTTATTTTAGCCTACTACCTACCATAGGATAAACATATATATATGGAGCTCCTAAACCCCGTTTTAATTTTTCTCATCGTCAGGTTAGATTTTCCAGAACAAAACAGTTGGATGAATTTAATAAAGCAAATCAAATGGTGGATCTTCAAAATTTTTCATGGTGATCGGGAAGTAAATCACTATCCGGGTAGCTGACCAGATACCCAAGCACCCGCACTAACTGTGGTAGTTCTGTTAACTTTATTTTACGTATTACTAAATTTACGTACCTGCGACGTTCAATTTAGGTACCCAAATCTGTAAATAAGGCGATGTAGGTTGCGATGGCGAGAACAGTTTCTTCCAGCCTGCTGTGTGCTGACATACACATGGTGGGCAAGGAAAATCGTGTGAAGAATCAAATTATATGTGGTTAAATGCTGTTATCATTAATAAAGCTTAACAGTTACTATCAAATAGTTAAAAGTTTGCAATATAGGTACAAACATTATTATGCTAAAAGTTTAGTATAATTAGGCGAGGTTCTTCACGTAGGAAGGCAAAACTATGCGCATTTTACTCAACTAATTGCCACTACCGTCATAGTGGGTGTTTCAGGAGATCTCAGATGTACATAAATGGCCCTGAAATCGAGGGTTGGCATTTCGAATCTTTCGCAAAAGAACAAAATAATCTTTCGCAAAACTGTGTCGAAAAATAACTACATTCTGTGTGGAGCTCGAATAAGCAGTTACTACTTTGAATATATATATATATTTTGTAAAATTTTCACCTGGACGTTATACAGGCACAAAACATTAATGAGTGTTTGTGTAGCTAATCTCAGCCCGGAGTGGGTCACTCAGAATATTTATTTTAATATTTTTTTCAGTTAATTTTCTTGACAAAAATATACACAATTCGGGGTGATTAACGTTTTCATGCACATCAATAAATGTATATATTTTGAATACTGATTTGAACAAACTTTGGCTGTGTCCGTAATCTGAACCTAGATCGTGTGCCGACGAGTCTCGTATACCTCCTACTATCCACTTCTTGCTCGCTTTTGTAAGGAATGTAATCTCGTAACAAAAGAGCGCATAACAACGTATTTGCAAACGTGCAATGGACAATAAACTTAGACAAAAAGTAATTCATAAAAGACGTCCAGGCTATACCATTTTCTATATGTCAACTTGTACTTGTTCATACAAGGTATGGGATTATCTGTGCATTCCCTCATCCCCAGATGGCACATACACGCTCTTCCTGTGTCGGAAATATCAAGGATAATTTGGGTAATAAACAGGGTAACAATTTGAGGGAAATTGAAAAAAAGCGGGAAATGTGGATTTTGGGAAAATGGATGAAGTTATTCCTAACCCACATAAAAACATTGCTATTGTAAGCATTACTTATCACTAAGATGCTACTGTTCAAAACCACTTCAGATATATAAACTGAAAAGAATTTTTGCTGTCAGTAGCAACATTCATTGATAAATACCTATATATTTGTCTTTACTAAGGAATCAACGCAAACAGTAATGTACGACCAAATCAACTGCTATAATGACAATATATTTATCGGAATTATCCATTCCGCGTTGTAAACGGAGATAGAAATAGGCAGCAGATCACGGGTCTACCGTAATGCGTAATGTACTGGTTTCCAGGATCTGAATTGGGTTTCAACTGTGGTAAACCTTGTGGTATAACGTAGTAACTAGTTTCTACCCGAAGCCTTCAGTCAACCACTTATTCATGAGGAGTACGCGAAATATGGCAGGAAGAGGTAACGGCTTGATAATCCGTGAATGGTATCGTAAATAGTTACAGATAGGTGTGTAGGAATTAACCCTTAACTGGTGCGGTAAAAAAGTGTCATGAACAGTGCGGTGGGGTAAAACATTACCCCAGCTTAAAAAACTTGGCCGCGGAATGACACTACCCGTTGCTAGCTCAAAAACATTTTGTCAACGAAAAATATGTATGACATTACATATGGCCATAATAAATCATATATACTGATTAACAGAGCCAGGACTCGATTTCCAGGAGATTTTATCGTTACAACAGGCTACGAAGTCATTGGTCCTACGGGCAGATTCTCGGTAGTTGCGGATCAATATTCATGACCAGTTTACATCTCCAATACTCTATGTTTTGTACGGTGTATTTCTCAAATTCTGGTACTGTTAGCACTGTATTACGACAGGACTGTGTCGCAAATAAAGAAAACTGCCTATCTCAGACAAGGAGTTTTGCCGCATACTGTGGTGGAACCCACTAAAGCGCTATTATGGCGTAACATTATCATAGAATAAGCGCACTATTTAAGGAACAGCTATATTAGATTCACTGTTTAAGGAACCAGCACTTTAGCAACTTTTCTTCCACATAGAGTAACAAAAAACAACTGCTTTTTTTGCGGAATTAACAATTTTGCAACTTTTCTTGGTCTGACCCAAGGAGCTATGTTGCTTACCAAGCGGCAAGGGGGCCATCACGAAGTGTGTTCGAACCCCGCCCTATTGGTTGCGCACGACCGTACCATAATATATGGTATGAATGCTGGTATCCCAGGGAGGCCGACACTGACGACACCTGCTCAAAGTTCATAATGTCATGCCGCTATTCCATATCTCGATGTAACTTTGAAGAACAATACTTAGCTAAACCTAGTATAAGCTCGTACCGACCAGGCTAGTAATGTCATAACACTGAAATTAGTTGAAATTTGTCTCACTTAGTCTCTTTGGGTAAGAATTCGCTCGCCAAGTGCTTGACCATTATGGCCCCAACAGAGTTCCGACGATCCCTGAAAATTTATTGTCGGATTTGGTACTTTGAAATGAGCGGTTGTCCTAATTAAAGTCGGGATTCGTTAAACTCTGTATCTTTTTAACAGCGTTAGTAGCTTTCCTCGGATCTGCCTCTCGCTCTCCTATGCTACTCAAATTAATACTACAGGCAAACGGCACGTGGCAGGGCTTGGGATCTGTCATCCACAGGCCCTAGCGTGTGCCGCTGGATAGTCTGATGGGACAAAACATATAAACGCTGCCAGAAGCGAATACTAAATACTGAGGAACGATTTTATTTTGAAATAGACACAAACAATAGTACACGGAATAGAGTACATTAGTGGCGGCGCACAGATAGTCACATAAAATCGGCATAATGGTACGATTTAACGAGAAAAATTACGATAACCATTCTACGTAAACGAGAAACAATATTTATGCGGTGTGAAAAATTATGGTTGGTCTTGATGCGAGAATTCTCTGAATTTTTTCAAAAATCAAATTTTATCAAATATATAATCGCCAAAATGCCTTCAGAGCCCATGTCCGTGTTTATAAAAATGCTAACAGCAATGACAAAACGTGAACGCGAATTCGGAGCGAATCAATTTGTGATTTTGACAAAACAACACTGCTGTACGCACATAAAGTGGACTCACTCACTATTGAATAACAAATAACGATTATACACAATAATAGTGAAATGACCAATAAAATTCTCTTCATATTTCACATTATCGACTATAAGATATACATTTTACTGCTGCGCTTGAAACATTCACTAGAGTTAAACTAAATACCGTTTTACAATTTACACACACCGCACATACTATCAATGGGGTATGTACGATGTGATGCAAGACATGTAAAATATTCGCTTGACTCGGATGGTTGGCCTCCCCCCTCCCCGGAACTAAGCATATAACCTACAACCGACAAAGGTGGCACCCGTGTTGTCTTGTGGATACCTACGTTGCACAGTCAAGATGAGTAGAACACGGTTATGACATACCAAACATCTCTATTCCCTTCTGAAATGGGTGCTACAAATCTAGCCATGTCCCATAGTATATTCACCGGGGATTTTTTATGCTATTATCATATTTAATTTGGTGGTAATTAGTTTACAGAGCATAATTAAGCATATATCCTCTACCATTTTAAACTTATGACGAAGATATGCAGCGTAGATATAGCAGAGAACACCGATGTACCAGTAGCATTCTAATTTTTTGATGACCTATTTTAATTAGTACAGCTCTATGGAAAGGTGTTTCTGTTATGCTTTCGGAATGTACTATTGACCATTTTGAAAATTTTGCATACGTTCTATGGAATTAGTAACTATCAAAATAGAAGAATTCAGGAGGCCACCGCATTATGTTTATAACAATAACCGATGCAAATATTACAAAAAATTGGGAGACAAGTCATAACGAATTGTTCCAGCATTAAACGACCTTGGCACTCTGTTCCATTGGTAAACTTTTAATTTAAAACGATTATAGTTTGGCTGACAAACAAAAACAAACTTCTCTCAAAGCAGTTATGACTATTCCGACACCTAGTGGCCATGTATATTCTATTAAATGCTCACCTAATCGGTATCATTTGGCTCGCTTAACTAGATTACCGCATGAATTTTGATTTCTTTTATAATAATTGATTTCATCTCCGTTTAATAAGAATCGGTTTCTTACCCACGTAAGCCCAAAATTATATTGTTATTAAGAGAACTACAGCCCAGTTAACGAGTTAATAAGGCTAATAAATATCAAACACTGCTTTCCGCGTGTCATAGTAGTTCATCTTAGATTCAAAATGAAACCGGCTGAGCCGCTTTTATCTACAACGAGATATTCCGATGTTTCACGAGCTTTGTGATTGAGCTTTGCATACTGTGTTTAACTATCAGAATGCTCCTCCACACCTTCCGAAACAAAATTAATCGAAGCACCAATGTTTTCTTGCAATCGGAACTTTGCAGTTATGCAATTGCTTTGTCCTTCTTTATTGTCTAGGCCAAGTTCTTCCAACGCATCTCTGACCTTCTTCTGTTCGAACGCTAACGTTTCTGCACTACTGCTAGTCAAAGTGTTTAGCTCGACTGTCGGCAACTTGACAAAACAGCAATATTCATCATTGACCTAAAACAAATCCGGCAAATCACAGTGACAAGATAACCACAATGCTGACAAATTATAGAGTGAGTTTTTATATCTCACACTTTTTCCTAGTATAACTGTTTTAACAAAAATGATTACCACATGCATCAAAACTGTTTGTCATGCAGTCGTATCCATTAACAGCAAGTTCCAACATTTGTACATAAACATTTGCTGATATAAATTAATAGCATCCAGTTGTGTGAAATTTCAGAAAACTTTTTCGGGTACACGTGCATTCCCGTTAACGCAATAATTTTGCACAACACTTTAAAAGATAATAATAACCACTTTAATAAGATAGCCTTTCAAGCGAGCGAGCGAGCAACAAAAGGACATTACACGAGCAGTGCTATCGCATGTTTGGAACAGCGAACGATCATTGTGCGAGCAGTAAAGTCTATAATTGCTAGCAAACGACTTAACGTTACATAGTAAGCAAGATTGCGACGTAGACATGAATTCAAAATACTACTGCCGCTTCAATGACGAAACTCAAACTAAGGCTATAACTGCAAAAATTATTTTGAAATAAATAAGCCTTTTCTACAGCACTGAGAAATATTTTTATAATTACGATGAATGTGGAACAAACTAACTAGAATCGTCAGACGCAACTTTGACGATGGACCAGGCTTGGGCCACGACTGTAACCAGATATCTTGTTTCTACAAAACAAACTTTAAACATATTTAGTAAGCGATTATATACTACACCACGAAATATACCAATAGTATCGTGTGCTGCATCTCATTTTTGTTAAGATTCCGATACCTATATACCACAAACTAGATAATACATGACAGGTTATTCCAATCACCTATTAAGTTTAAGTAAGAACTAATGTTCGCGTTCAACACGTATAATTAATAGATTACCGTTGGTTGTATACACAGTGCATCCGTTGCCTACAAATATTAATTCTGGAGTTATCAAGTAACCCTTTTATTGAGGATCGTTAGAGATGCAGACACACATAAGTGCATATAGAAACCGGCCGAAATGTTGATTGATTTCGATTAAACGAAATTTGGATCGATTTCGTTCGATTCAGATTTCACCACAATTAAATTTTGAATTTGTAAAATTTCGACTTAACGAAACTTCGATCCATTGCAATTAAACGAAATTTCAATCGAATGCGATTACACGAAATTTCGATCGAATACGATTTCGAATGCACGTATTTTCAGCTGCGACTGTAAATGTATTGTACGCTGTAACCCTATATAATTTGGTTGATATATATAATCTTGCACAACAAAGGCCTCTGCAATAAATTCGTGTGACTAGTCTACAACACTCACCACAATTGACCGCTGCTTGCTCGTTGTTATGTTTCGTTGCTCGCTTGCAAAATGTTAGTGAACGAATAAAAATTATATTTTTACTCTTTGTTTGCTCGCTCGTTGTTATGTTTCGTTGCTCGTTTGCAAAATGTTATTTTTACTCTTTGTTTGCTCGCTCGTTGTTATGTTTCGTTGCTCGTTTGCAAAATGTTATTTTTACTCTTTGTTTGCTCGCTCGTTGTTATGTTTCGTTGCTCGCTTGCAAAATGTTAGTGAACGAATAAAAATTATATTTTTACTCTTTGTTTGCTCGCTCGTTGTTATGTTTCGTTGCTCGCTTGCAAAATGTTAGTGAACGAATAAAAATTATATTTTTACTCTTTGTTTGCTCGCTCGTTGTTATGTTTCGTTGCTCGTTTGCAAAATGTTAGTGAACGAATAAAAATTATATTTTTACTCTTTGTTTGCTCGCTCGTATGCTGACAGTTAATCTTTTCAAAATATTTATGCTCGTTCTAGGTCCTTATTTTACAACTGATGAATAATCCGTTAGCCTGTGACTTATTAGCTTTGGATGTGCACCGCCAAATTTTCTAAAATGTATTTCACCCAACGGTTTCAGCACTATTACAATATTATGAACCGTTCCCAATTTATTTGGGAACAGTCCACCAAGATAATTTCATTAGTAGTACTGTTCCATTGCTATTCGCAAATTTCTGGCGAAGGATTAGCTGTAATTTCCGTCAGTAATAATGTTCTGCTAAACTTTGTCAGCAAAATGTGGTTGAATACTATTTTTGTTCGCAATAACATCTATCATGTATATGCACATTTTTACCCTTATAATGTACTTAGTATAAATATTGTACATAGTTTTTGAGTAAGTGTTATACCTTTGCTTTTATATATGCAGAGCTGATCGCAGTTACAGTGGCGAACGCAGATCAAATAAAATCATTTGTATAACGCGATTACAAAAATCGTTCAAACCGAACTTTCAATAATGCCGAAAAGCAGCTACTCATAGTGGCTACAATTTTTTGGCTACCATTTAACCGTTTTTCCCGTTTAGGACATCAAATTTGCCGTTTTCCCGTCATTTTCTGTCTGTGGCAACCATAATTACTGCATGTTTCTATGACTCAAACTGAAATTCGTCTCATGGTTTTATCCATTTTTAAGACTTAACTCACTCGAACATTTTTGAAATGTCATCAAACGGCCGTGAATACAAAGACTAAACTGATGCGAAAAACGTTAAACCAAAGTAAAAATGACTGACAAATTAAATGTTCTATTCGTTCGATACATCCTTGTACGTCGCTCAGATAACAAACTTTGCCTTCCGTGCTCGATCCAGATTGCAAACAATTAAGTGTTTGCCGAAAAATAAATATACTGCAACGCTGCTCCTTCCGTGCTCGATCCAGATTGCAAACAAGTGTTTGCCGAAAAATATACTGCAACGCTGAATCGACTAACTATTAACAGTAACGCACAAACATAATCCATAATATAATGCACCGTTATGTATTTCGTGAATTTTTGGTATTGCATTATAGTACCAAAAGTCAATGACAATCGACTCTGCTGAAGAGTGTGATGTGGTGATTCTATGAACGACCATTCCTGCTATCTATGTATTATTTCGATCTCAAGTGTCGTTCCATCGTCGACGGTTTTATCATCGATGTCATTCGGAAACCAGAACATTGATTCCGAAGACTGATTCCAAATAAAACACAAATACATATATAACCAGTTACGAATATAACTGAATTAACGTTTTAGCAAGAACCAAACGGTCACGATACGAACACACACCAGGCACGAGCAAGAGCGCTTTCACGTTCCGATCAGGAACGTTTCAAGCGCCGTTTTGGGACAGCTGTTTCGTCCGGCATGGACGTGTTTAGTGTGTAACTCTTTCGGAATGAACGAGCTATTAGTAAACGATAAAGTTATGCGTTCAGTATGAACGCTCACACAAAGCGGGGAAATAACATAAAATTTATTACAAAATTGTACCATGAAAGCTAATTCAGTGCACAACGTAAAACTGATCGCGAGCGCAACAAAACTACCACCCTCAAAATTGCTTCATGCTATTTTTATGCTGTTTTCATAGCCAACACAATTATAGTTGTAACGCTCTTCAGCCGACCAGCTAAATGTCACAGAAAAAGATGAAAAAAATGTTTCGAATCCCAAATATACCGCCACCATGGAGATTAGAATGCCACTCTATACTAATAATAATAATAGCAATACTAATAGTAAGAATAATATTAATAATAATAATAATTGTAGTAACAATAATAACAGCAATAAACGTAGTAATTCTTTAATATTTTTATGTTTATATTGTCACATATATATAAGAAGAGGTCAGATCGGAACGGAGAAACCAGTCCGTCAGTACATCACGATGAGCTTGAACCATTAGTGTTCGTTATTACAGGTTTGGTTGTCGTTGTCACTGCTAAATTAAGCAGCACCACGGCGTTGCTCACTAAGCACAGGCGTTTATCCATTGCGCCGTTTTATTTCGTTTTTCTTTGTTAATAAATATACTTTGTGGGTTTTCTCATAGGCTCAATCAACATACAACCGCAACCACCACAGCTTTCTCATATTATTGCCCGCGGTAAGTCGCGGTCTTTTTCGCACTAACTCCTAGGCTTATGCCCACCAAGTGGATCATAATATCGTCGTCAATCTGAGCAAAGGGCCTTAGCTGGAACAGTTAGTTTTGAGAAACGGTCAATTGAAAATTTTGAGGTTAATAATGTTAACATAGCAGACCAACGAATAATGCTTTATGAATCGATCTGCGGTAAAAATGGCTATTGCGATCTTTGGAATAGTATAAAATAAAAATTTACAACGTATGAAACATCAGTTTACCGGTGAATGCCTAAAGGTTGACAAGACCCCGATAAGGCCCTTTGCTCAGATCGGAAGACAACAGCAAGAGTATAAGGCCCTTTGCTCATAACAATAAAATCAATAACCGCATTCGAAACCAAATACAATACTAACTTTTTGGGAGGGCGTATCGTGATATAGTCATAACTCATTGTTATCGTCGCCGTCCTCTGAGCAATCCTCGGATTCAGACTCGCTCGATTCACTCGATTCTGTCGATTCGTCGCCTTCCTCTGAAGCAGCAACGCTTGCCGTTGCAAGCCCTTGATAAAACGACCAGTACGACTCGGGAATTGCTAGTTCCTTGCATAGCTTCATTAAATCCGCCTTCTTTGGGGCTGCTATCGGTAAGTGACATTCGTACGCCGATGACAACTCGTACCACTCCGATGACCGAGTACGCGCATTGCGGATTTCAATGGACTGAAATTCGGATGTATAGTCTGTGCTGTAATAAATGTTCGGATCGCCCTTTACCACTCGAATACGCCGAACTTGTTTGAACGGTATGGCTGGCCGATTTCCAAAAAGGCGCTGGGCAAATATTTTGAGATCCAGAAAATCAGTGAAAGTCAAGTTGCTCACGCATTTGAATGGCTGTTTGGGACGCGATAGTTTCAATATATTAAGCCAGTCATTCGGAGTATAGACTGACAAATTTTCGGCCGATTTTTCGATGCAGGAATGCATACTGTCACACTCCATCTGTGTGTGACCAGTTTCCAAGAATGTGTGACTGATTGTAGACAGGCTGTACCGGTTAGATCGAACAGCATAAATATACGCCGCCACCAGGAATTGGTTGCGATTCTGGCCGCAACAACCGTCTGAATACAGTGAAATTTCAAAAACATTTCCGGAAAGTTGACCGAAGTATTGCAATATACAGGTCGCGATCTCTGTCGCTCCTCTGCGACCATTGTTTTCCGACCAATAGTAGCAAAAGCCATCGTTAGTCGCTTGATCGCATACAGTTAAATTGTACGTGGCTAACTTTCTGTTATAAAATAGTGAAGAAACGTTTCCAGACGGGCAATACAAAACCGCTTGCAAGTCGAATGTGACGCTATCAAATTCCGCAGATAGTTTAGCTTTCTCTTTATCAGCAGCCTTCAACTCCCGCGCTTTCGTTTTGAAAAGCAGGTGCTGATCGTATGCTGCCTTAAAATTAGCCTTATTTTCAACGCTGGCGTTATCAAATTTAGTACACACCTTACACCTGTCCTTTTTAGGTTTATGAATCGAAATTCGACATTCGCGGATAATACGAATATACGAGGCGTAGGACACCGGAGACTCGTTTTTGGAAACGCAAAACTCTCTATATAGTCTATACATATTCGCCTTGCTTTTCACATAAGCCTCCAGATATATCCGTTTTGTCGACTTTCTACAATAATGGCTGGGGACCAATGGAAAGCTGTTAATATGCTCTGAAACAATTGCCCGTTTATGAGGCGTGAGCGCATGAGGAGTATTTTTTATTTTCTGTTTCGGTTTTACAGTTCCGCTTGCCGATCTATCCTTCAAACAACCACGTAGGTATTTTCTGCTAATGTCCATTGTTCTAATAAAAAAGTTTTGACAAACTTGCACTTTACCCCCGTCACCTCCTTTAGGGATGAAGTACATGTTCTTGGTTCTGCCGTTACTATGCGTCGGTTTGACCGACACAATGTTAGAACACATAAAGATTCGCTTCGCATTACCATCGCATTGATAAAAGTCATCACAAATGCCACTTCGGTCAGTTTCACTGAAGTTTTGCTGGCATTTCAAGGGGCATTTGCTACAGTTTACCGGTTGTGGCTCTTTCGCTCTAACCGTCTTACCGCTCCGACTCGTGTACTCTTGACCAGAAGCCCTAAGAGCCCTATTAATTTTCCATTGTTCTTCCTGCCGTTGTTGTGGATCGGAGTTATTGAGACTCTCGACGAGATCGAGAACGCATTTAGGCGGCTGGTCATCAGCTTCTTTTGCTGCTTCAGCCGAAATAGTAGGACGGGTTGGTACTGTAGCCGAAGTAGTAGGACCAGCTGATGCTGCATGCAAACTAGCAGGGACGGTTGATGATACAAAAAACAAACCCTGATGAATGCTCTCAACCACATCGAGAACTGCACTGTGTATGTGCTGTTGTGTAGTGTCACTTGGATCCTCGGCGTGGCCTGGAGATGAAGGAATGCATGTGACGTAATTGCCACAGTCCGCTAATTCACTGTCGGTGCTATTGAACGATACATCAAGGGGGTCGTAGTTAGGATCGTTGTCATCGTCGTCACCGTCGCTTGAGGACGACGATGTGGAATATCGTTTTCGCTTAGATCGAAGTTCCCGTTCAATTAAAGCGGTTGCCGGCGGCAAACCTCTGCAAGTTTCTGGTGCATTAGATAGTGATGATTCGCCCGACGAGGAGTCAGTCTCATATGCCAAAGCTAGCATCTGCAACGCGTTGCTATTATTGCTGAACGGAATATTAACGCTCGGGATTTCGGGTGCTGCATTATCCACCGCATTGGATTTTATAACTTGAGTGACTATATCGGTGACCGTTTTGGTGGCATCGATGGCTAATCCAACGTCGGTAGATATGGGTTTAATATCGTGCACTTGTCGGATTAAGTCAATTATATCAGTCAAACCGTGCTCGGTGCAGTAGAGCACCATCGCCACTCGCGCAGCAACGTGCCTAGTAGAACGCATTTGCAGGTATGACGGCGTTGAAGGGTTGTCCAGGAAACGAGTAATAGTCTTCGGTTTTGCGTAGGCGTATTTATCGGAACCGAAAAACCAGACTAAAACATCGTTTTGATGCCGTTTAGTACCTTTGAAGTCAGCATCTGCCGTTATTATTGCGGGCCATGGCGATTTCGCAGTCCACATGACCCATACCACATCGTCTATGTTAAACATTATTAACTGTTAAACGTTATATTAGCGTTATATTTATCGTAACTAGTATTTTGCTTTACTACTTCGTATAAATTCTAAAAAACCAGACAGTGAGGCATTGTTTATGCTTAGTTGAAGAAAGAATTGAAAGACAAACAATTTAACGCTGAAACAAAAATTTAAATTCGTTCTTCACCGGAAAACAATGAAATTTTATCCGTTTGCATCATTTTGAGAACAATTTCACTTCATGTCATACGGGGAATAGGGGGTTATCCAACCCATCAGGTTCAACTAAGCATATCCGTCACCGCCATCGTGGTGGGTTTTAGCCCTAGGTAATTATCAAAAAGGGGCACGCTGGCTAGACTGTGTTTTGACTTCAAAGTTGTGTTTAATAGCTAAAGCTTTATCAGTTTAGTGACTTGAAACTAAAGCTATCTAACATCTAAGGGTCAAAACCGAACAATCCCATCGCAGCATACACCATTCCATTTTAATATTACTAACAATAATCTGAATAGTTTAGGCTTATTTTTACTACGGCTATTTAGTTTAATATTATGAGTTTATGCGGCTGACTTTAGTCAATATTTAATACAATGTTCATTGTTGTCGAACTAGTACAAGATTGCAAACAATATTTCATAGAATGTTCATAGATGTCGAATTGTTGGTGGGATAGGTGTAATTGATGTGGTGCGACGCGTGGACTTGGGCTTGAGTTGTCGGATACCTAAATAGATATGTTAACATTGAAATCAACAGCAACCATTTGCTTTAGAAGCCCATGCATAAAGCCATACTCCTCAATAATTCAAAAAATACTAAACTAAAATAATTTTATATACTAGGGCCCTTTGCTAAAATACATGGGAGCAAAAGGCCTTAACACTAAGGCCCTTTGCTCAGATTAGCACTTGATAATATAACGAGCATAGCAAAGGGCCTTATTAATTAAGGCCCTTTGCTACATTGATGCGCCGGTACGGCCCTTTGCTATTTTTGTACGTAGCTCCTTAAATAATGCTCGTAGAGCTAAGGCCCTTTGCTCATTGCATTCCTTGCACTTAGACGGTTCGAATGATGTACATAACGTATTTTTCACCTAATACACAGCTAAGGCCCTTTGCTCAGATCGGTGACGATATATAAACAATGTTCTACCCCAACAATGTTCTTGGAGCACCGACTTAAACCCCACCCATGATCTTACACCACCAAATTTTCACCACAGCTATGCTCTTGGATCATGAAATTTGAACTCAACCCGTGTTCATGGAGCACTAAATTCACACACCCAAAGTTCTTGGAACACTAAATTCACACCAATGTTCTTGCAATTTTTCATTTAAAATTCAAAAATCAAATTTTTAATAAAACTTTTTTAAAATGTTGGGCCTCCGAGGAAAATGGGGGCGGTTTGAAATTGTTATCCATGAACCTGGTGGGAGTATGAAATAGTGGTCCGTGAATATGGGTGTTGTGCGAATTTGGAGGTCCTAGGATATAGGTATTATGTTTACGACCCACTTGGTGAGGCAAAAACGACCGTGACGTAACGCGGGCGATAATATGAGAAAGCTGAATCGTGTCACACTCGTCAGCAGAGTCGATTATCCCAGAGTATATTATATTGAAACCTGCAAACCTATAATGCAACGAATATCGCAAATAAATAACTACACTACATGCAAATAAGTAGCTGCATTTAGTAGATTTCTTCAGAAGGAACGATTGTGAAGTTATGTTCGACAGAAATAAGATATATTATTGAAATTATAAACTTTTCAAATCGATATTTGTTAATATTACACCAATGTTTCTCACCAAGTTAAATGTCTCAGGTGCTTGAACCCGTTGGCCCACCGACTGCACTTGTGACCAAAGCTCTGCGGATAAGTGCGGCGCAAACGGATGTAGGATTACCAATAGTGTCAGATATGCTCTTGTGTATTCTGGACTATGCTGCACAACGAGGGTGACACATTTCTGCAATCAGCATCGTGGTAACGTAATGATCAGTATGCCAAAACTACACACCTGATACGAAGAAATTATCTGATTACCTGATACGAAAATTATTGTGATGACATTTAAATACCATAGCAAAAAATTTAATTCTGGTAAATTATCTTCGGCAAATTACCCCGCACAATTAGGTTCACATTTTAAGACCATAAAATGTGTTTATTTTAAATCAAAAACATCATACAAGCTTTTGACTCAACACTATAATTACTTTTTCAGATACGCTTTTTACATAATTTATTATCGCGAACAGATGCCGACTGCACTTGAAAGCTCAAAACGTCGTTGATCTGTCATTACGTAAAATATTATAGTTTAATCATAAACCCGATTTGTTTAACGTTAAATTTACCCAACAAATTTGTTATGTTGGGAACTATGTAATCAAAACACAAAGTTGATATACATTAGAGATCTGTTTTCTCTGCAAATTAAAAGTGGGCCAAATCCTGTTCGAACGCAAGCTGTAATTTCTGGTAGTAGTTTTTGGATTTAGGAAATTCTCTATTTTAGCGAAAACCGAATCAAATACCGTATGTTTTATGCAAGAAGGGTTTTCGATTTGATACAGTTTATTACAAAATAGGATAGACTATGGGCGCGGTTTAGTGTTTTCCGAACGTTTTACTACATCGAATGAACAGCATTCAGTATTGACGAGTGCTGTATTTCATAAGCGCTTCAAATATTAGCCTTTACGACCATTTCCTTGCATTCTGAAGAATATAAAAATAATATATCTACTACTAGAAATGTGTAAAATTATACAGTAAAACTGGACTGCATTTCATTTCCCCAATTAATTCAAAATCGATTCGGTGTTGTGATTTTTTAAATTCGTCAAAATAATTTTTGATTTCAATCAAATAAAATTTACTCGAAACTGAAATCCAATTGAGTGAAAACAGTAATTCACCAGCTGCATCAATTAAATTCGCCTTCGTTGGGAAAAATAATATCACATCCGATCCATCAAACTAGTATCTCATATTCAGGTTTGGTTGACTCAAAACATCAATTTTGGCAAATTTGTTTTCAATTCATGTGAGTTGTTTGTCTCAATTAAATGAAGTCAAACTTGTTTTGTAAATTTAAAAACAGTTTTGGCAAAAAAATCAACTCAAATCGACTCAGTCAAAAATTAGTCTCATTTTAAATCGAGAAATGAAACAGGAATTTAATTTCATTTTACCACATTACTATACACACTTTATCGTAGTCCCCACATACAATCCGATTAATTTCAATGATCATGCAGTATATAAAAATTTTCTGTTATCAGACATAGGAACAACAATAATAAACTTATATTTGCATAAACGGAAAACAAGTGTTTATTGAAATTAAAGGTCATTCATTATATTACATTTATTGACTATCTTTATTAATGAATCAATTTTACTGGTAACAATCTGTAGCGAAAACTGAAGTGATGTATAATCTGACTCTTTAGACGCATATCAGAGGTCACAGGACTGCCATTGAACACAAATACTTCATCATCACCAATATTACGTAAACTTTATAATTTAAATTTAAATATAATTTAAATAAAAAAATAACTAGTTTAAAAAACAAGCTTTTACCATAGTGACACAAAAAGCAAACTTACGTTTAGATTGTTAGTCATGCCCTGGAGATGGCTAAGAACGGTAGGAGTGTTGAAATCGGTTGTTAACGACATCGTAGCCTGTAACAACAATAAATCTGTTATATATTGTTCTCTAAGCCTTCCTAACCTGGCGAAAGGAAGGTCCAATTCGCAAGTACGCCAACAGGAAAATTAGTGAACACCAAAACAATAGAACCCTTTGTTGTGTATTTATTAGGACTATCAAAACTTTCACCATTTTAAACAATAAACCTATGCTTTTTCGGTGAAATACAACTTTCGCTGAAGAAAAAAAATTTCATAGAAATAACCGTCTACAGGAGGAAATGTGAAATAGTTACGGTAGTGATATTCGTCTGACCTCAAAACTGCCAGCCATCCAAACTAATTAGACAGATGCGTAATTCCCAGAGGTAAAAACGAATTATCTGACGATAAAAATAATTAGTAGACAATTGATACAAAGTTACGTAAAAGAAACTATGGTAATATGACATGAAACAATAAGTTGCTCCATCAAAATTAAACGGAAACTGTATTTTTTTCTGTGTATTATAAAAAGGCAGGCATAACGCAACACTCCGCTGAAGCTACAACTCAAAAACGCTGCATACGGTTTAGTAAATAATGTGTCCTTACATTCTCCACTTAAATTGATGTTCCCAAAGAAGCGTAAAAATTTAATTATGGCCAATACGTAAACATGCGTATTAACTTTAATCAAATTTTTGTGTTAAAACATATTTAGTCCATGAGTTTTGTCTGAAATACCGGTCTAGTTACCGGCCAGAAATGACTGTCGAGTATTAGATGAACATCGGACAGAAATCGAATAAAATTTCTTTATCCGCGAACAAGTCTCGAACAACTCTCGAGTAAATTTAAAAAGAAATCGCGCTATAAATTCCAAACCAGGTGTCGAACAAAATTTTATCAGCTTTCAAAGAGTACTTGAAATTTCTGGAGGGAATGTCGAGAGAATAGCATTCATTTCTGACAAATACTGTAGGTATAAACATATACTATGATAACTAAATATACATAGTTTTCTCAGATTTACATGTCTATATTTACCAATGTTAATAAATCATGCAATGTTGAGTTTTTGCCTGCTTTTGGTTCCTCATATTATAATACCAAAACAGCTACACCCGCACAAACTGCGAACCGTTACTTGGGAATAGTATATCAACTTTTTTCATCACACCCATTTTAAATTCCTACCAAACATATCAAAGTATCAGTTTCTTCAGCAAGTTTCGACTCCCACTTGGATGCCATCTTATCCGGATATCCTATATCCTTGCTACCTGTTGCGCTTTCGTCACTACCACTAACTTCTTTGAATTTGACAATCTATCAATGTTTTTCATCACACTAATTTGAAATTCTTACCAAACATATCAAAGCATCAGTTTCTTCAGCAAGTTTCGGCTCCCACTTGGATGCCATCTTATCCGGATATTCCATACCTTTGCTACGTGTTTCGCTTTCGTCACTACCACTAATTTCTTCGAATTTGACAATCTATGAATGTTTTTCATCACACTAATTTGAAATTCTTACCAAACATATCAAAGCATCAGTTTCTTCAGCAACTTTCGGTTCCCACTTGGATGCCATCTTATCCGGATATTCCATACCCTTGATACGTGTTGCGCTTTCGTCACCATCACTAACTTTTTTAAATTTGACAATATATTTTTTCATCACACTAATTATTTGAAATTCTTACCAAACATATCAAAGCATCAGTTTCCTCAGCAAGTATCGGCTCCCACTTGGATGCCATCTTATTCGGATATTCCATACTCTTGCTACGTGATGCGCTTCCGTCACCACCACCAACTTCTTTAAATTTGACAATCTATTTTTTTCATCACACTAATTATTTGAAATTCTTACCAAACATATCAAAGCATCATTTTCTTCAGCAAGTTTCGGCTCCCACTTGGATGCCATCTTATTCGGATACTCCATACCCTTGCTACGTGATGCGCTTCCGTCACCACCACTAACTTCTTTGAATTTGGCAAACTATCAATTTTTTTTCGTCATACTAATTTGAAATTCTTACCAAACATATCAAAGCATCAGTTTCTTCAGCAAGTTTCGGCTCCCACTTGGATGCTATCTTATCCGGATATTCCATACCCTTGCTACGTGTTGCGCTTCCGTCACTACCACTAACTTCTTTGAATTTAACAAAACTTGCGCCAATTCGAAGCAGCATGTCAAACCATTTTAATATTGGTCGATGATCTATAATTAGCAGAAATACTTAATATATAATATTCCGCCGGGTAACGTACCGAGATGAAATATTATGTTTACCCTTTCTACTGAATTGCAATAGAATTTAATTTTTACAAGTTTTTTATTTGTTGTGTCGCTCTCATGTTTACTTATATACTATACATAATGGTCTCTAAATTAGTCGTAGTACAATTTTTTGGCAAAAAATCGCGATCACATTAATATACTGGCCTGTCTAGAGTGGGGGTGAGGACCCCCACTTTCCAAATGCCCACAATGTTCGTGAGATTTTCCCCCACTCGACCGAAACCCCGAAATTCATCTAATTTTTATGTCTGAAAATTGTATGTCTTTTGTTTGCAAATTGTTTTTTAAACATTAATTACCACAATAATTTATAATGCTAAAATATCGATTTTAGCTTGAAAATACATTTACCGTAGTAAAAATGCATGAAAATATGTAAATATTTAGTATTTTTAAGCAATATTTATCCCCCCACTTTTAATTTCCCCCGATAATGCCCACGAAGTTCCCCCCATACTTTTGGGAGGGCTGTGGACAGGCCAGATATACAATATAAAAAAATTATGGTGCAGTAATCTACTTGTTTCTTGAAAAAGTTCTTTTTTGCACTATTCTTCTCTAAAGCATTTTCGCAGATAATGCACAACGTGTGGCTACTTATTTTATATGAGAAAATACGAATGAATTATAGGTGTTTTATAATTAAAATATACTTGGAATTCTAAAATCGATCATTTGCAGCAATAAATCTAAGGACCAACTTCCAATCTGATAAAATTATAAATTTAGTTATATTTAAAAATAAGTATTGTGGTTATATAGGGAATACTTACGATTTTCAGTTAGCTGATCTTGAAAAGAACGCAATATTCTATTTCAACAAACTTCTCCAAGAGGAAAGCGTGTGCTTGGGCCACCCTGACATTTCTGAATTCCCCCAAATGCTCCCATACAAAATTTGGTTTCTTCCAACTCATATCCTAGACCCCCAAGATACTTTTCCGCACGGAAAAAAATTACCAAATTTTTTCCGATGAAGAAAAATATGCTATTTTTTCCTATTCTGACTAAAAACCGCTTAAATTTATACCTTTATTCGTTATCCATAATAAATATTGTATTGAATCGTTATATTACAATTACTTGAAGCAAGGTTTTTTGGGTCCACAGGTGCGTCTGGACTCAAATATTCTACGTGGACATAAAATTTTTTGCAGGCTTTCATCCGTTCGTGTATACATGTGTATAGCTGCATGCTGCTGGTTTCACGGATTGCTCTAATCCTTTATCCTGGCTTTGACAGGCAGAGAATAATTTATGTACGTATTTGTAATTATGTAATAATGTAAATTGTGTTTCATAATTACGGTTTTATAGTGTAAAAATTCGTGAAATTCTGAACCCAAAAATTGTAAGTCTGGAAACAAAAAATATTTGCTGGACACACGTTGCACCAGGGTCGGTTTCGAAAAAAACCCCTGAGTATTCTGAAAGTTGCCGTACTTTATAGTCACCCAGTTCAACTGGCACAACCCCATACTGTGGAAACGTAACCACAATACTTTGGTTCAGCCCAGTTCCAAAATGAGACCCCAGGTATAATTTTCTTAGTTTGAAGAAGCCAGCACATTAGAATCAAAATTTCGAATGGGTATTACGGTAGCGTGCTAGAAGCCTTAAGACGCGTCGCGTGAAAGAATAAGATTACGGTGCAAAAAACGTATGTGGGGTAGAATGCGCCTACACGAAATGAAACGGATCGAATTTCTCACGTTCCTTCACTCTACTGCTCAAAGAAAACTATCAGTTATACTTCAAATTATGTGGGAAAAATTCATGATGTGTACCAAATTCACAAAATACTATCGTTTAACTATTTAATTTATGCCATTCTAATAATCTATTTTAGTAAATAATTACAAATAAAAAACTGAGGCACACAAAGTAAGGGCGGATTGATGACATGCTGCATCGTGTATAAACCTGATGTAACAATAATTATGTCTGTGAACATATGACCCAAATGTGATCAGTTTTTAATAAATTATGTTCTGTAATTTTAACAAAATGGACCCTGTAAGTTCTGCGTAAAAGCCTCCAGCCCAAAATGGTAATTTGATAAAATACTAATAATCTTAGTACCAGTTGACTCTGCTTGTCGGCATGAATAATAAACTATAATTAAATCCATATTTATATATTTCTAGTTTTTTTTGTTTACAGGAAAATTTCCGGAAAAAATTTCCCATTATATGTATTTTACATAATTTCGAACCGCACTGACGAGCTAATACGAACTGTATCAAAAGAAGTGAATTTATGGTTAACGTTTAGGCTAAGGCTTAGGATTTCACCCAAAGAAACGCAGCGCTTTAATTCATGAACGAATTAAGCTAATTATAACACTACTCCACTCAGCTCATCAACTGTAGCGTGCTTATGGCACATCGCCCCCCCCCAAACAAGGATCTCGGTTCCTACCTTTGTCAATACTACTATACTCGAGTGAATATGAGCGCCTTCCAAGGACGAGCCCCCTCCAGTCAACGCCCTCCCGCTCCCTCTTCACCAAATAGGGGGTTTGAAGTGCTAAGCATGGCCCTGCTCGTCAATGCAATTCGAATGGTATATTAAACTTTACATTTACTGCTATTAGATAAGGTTTGAGATCTAAAAGACTCGACGAAATTTGCGTCGATTTGGTACTAAAATATAAATTTGTTTGGTATCTTTGACGTACGAGCGTATATATCATCGATATTGTTCCCACTTGTAAACCACCTACGGGCACATCAGTTGTGAAAATTTGAGCTAAATCGGCTCGCTTACATCTTAGCTACAAACCATAATACCAAAAAAGGTTTTATATTAGCTTGAAACTTGGTGTTTTTTGACTCAGTCTCCCATATGCATAATATTGCAGTTGAAGAGGTGTAGTTTTAAAGACACTCAAAAAAATTTAGCCAAATACGTCAAACAGTTGCTGAATCATTAGGCTGCAACATCCATGAATTACATTGTATATAGCGTAAATATTGAAAACACTAGCTATGTGATCTATTTTGATAATTTTTATTAAAGCATCGAAATTTTTACTTCCGATTTGGCACATTTGATGGTGTACCTCATCCTGCATAGCACCTATTAGACTTTATGCATAATTCCTAGGGAACGTCTATCCTTGCCTGCAACATGCCATAGTGTACGAGAATGTTCATGTTTGAGTTCAATAATTACTGGGGTGAAACATGCATTTTTGCGAAATCAATGTTTTCTATTACCTAAGGGTAAACTACCGTAATAAATTCGTCTGAATTGTATGTATGTGCCATACATAGAAAAATATTGTTAAAACTGTGAAATGCACGAATAGAGAACCAACCGTCTGAATTCCAATTCATGTGCTTAAGTGGCGATGCACAGTTGAGCAGCATGACGCGTGTGACATCTGCGCCGTAGACGTCAACGGTATCCTAAAATATGTAAGAATGTATTCCTACTATTTCGCAAGCGAGGTTGAAATAAAGCGAACGTGTTTCATCTATAAGCAATCATTTTGTGTAATAACTTGTAACAAACTTTATGTTTTATGTTTATGTATATACTACGCTAAAACAACTTTAACCCTAAAACGTCGTCGACCTTAAACGCATCGAACACAACAGAAAACGCGTGACGTACATATTTGCGCTGGACTATAAAAATCATGCCATCGCATTCAGATTAACGAAAAACCAATACATAGAACATTTTCAATACGCTGTGCGCAATATATAAAACTACTGAAGGCCGACTATAAACTAGAAACCAGGTTCACTGAACCCAAACCCACTGAAAACCTATGAAACATCATAAGATATTCGTGAAAAACATCATATTACAATACCATGGAACCTATATTTAGACCATTCTTGGTGTCCTATACGCAATACTGATTCAAACAAATGATGAAAACTGACTACAGTTTAGAAATCGGGTTCGTGACCGTAAAACGCATGATACACCTTAAAACTGATTATATAGTTGATAGACTCTAGATAACAAAATAATCGTATTCAACATGTTTGGTAACCTGACAGATATTAGCTGCACCTGCTATACATTAGTTGCACTCAATGTTTTTAACGCATGTAAAAACACGAATAAAATGATGAAATTTGAAAAATTTATATCTGTGACAAACCGTCGACGAGCCATATTCGAACACATAGCGACCCAAATAGTGTTCCCACAAAAAGTGTTGTTAGGCAAAGTTGTAGATCTCGATGAGCCTCCGTTTTTCTATAAAAAGCCTAAGTCGCAAGATATGCGCCGCAAAACAATGGCAGCCGAATGGCCTGATTTGGTAACGCACCATAAAAAACCTGTTTGACATTTCGACCCGAAAGATGAGGTCGGAGAACTTTGCGTTCAACTAAAGCACACATCATCATAACCTTTGTTATCGATAGAAAAAAAATTTTGTCGAAATCCATCCATCCGGTAATGATAAGTTTATGTTTTTACCTGCTTTTCCCCAGAGCGCTCGGTGGAAGCTCCGCTCGCTCCGTCTCTACAAACACATCCAAAGACTAACAAATTCTAACACCTATAGTACGAACAAATGCGTACAATTTCTTTGTATTTTTTGCACCTAACTGCACTTCTGAACTGCAATTCTAAATCTCCTCTGTATTTCAGGTTACAGACATGCCGACCATTGTTACTACCGAGACATAACCTGGTCAAAGCTGATTTCAAATAGAAATTAAGTGATTTGGAACTTGATACGAAAATAATCTGTACATATACATGCTTGAAAAAGTTATTATAGTTAGCGTAGCGGGCTTATTGCAAAATACTGAAAGTAAAGGCGTGTTAACACGCTGAAACAATCAAATATTGATCAAAATTTGAAAACATCTTTTTTTGCATTTGTAGCAGGTTTGACCGCGTGAAATCTGTTCAAACTTTTCAATACTATTTCTGCAGCCAATCAATCATCGACGAGATACATCACCTGAAAAACTTTGAGCTCAAATTTTCAAATATCGCAATTTTCGGTTAAAAATTACCGTCAAATTTGATTAAAATAAGGCCAAATTTCAAGCTTAAAGATTGAGCGTGTAAAGACGCCTTAAATTGTGGGTCAAGAGCTTCCGGACTTTAGTCTTTGACAGATTTTGATTGGATCACCAAGCATTTCATATGACTACACTGAATATAACGGCAAAGTTACAGAGCCCTAAAATGAATATTATTTCGGATAGATCTATAACGCTTAGGCGTACAAATAGTTATTATTGAAAATGCCTGCATACCTTTTGTACAGCTGTACCATTAACATTGTTCGTGCGTTATACCTAGATGCAGTGGGGTTAAGACAATAGTATATAAATGGGACAGTGGTTTTGGCTTCACTTTGTATCATTGAACCGAACAAACATTTTCACATTTTCAATTGTAATATTACCATTGTTCTGACACTATCCCAACTAAAACAGCAGGGGCATCAGCAAAGTGAATAAAAAATTTACTTAATACCGAAGACAAATCACTATAATATATTTTAGCATAGTTGATGGAGAAAGCAAAGTATATTTTAATATTGCTGATGCCCATGCCCTATTAGAAAGTGAACCCAGGGAACCAATTATACAAGCTGCTAATTGTATGTATAAGGGGCAACCACGTTAGTCCCATTGTACGTACATTTATTATGCTGTAATGCCATTATTTCTTGAGAAACGTGCGGTACGTCGTAAAGTGAAAATTTGTGCAACCTTTTCTCCAAAGATCAACATAGTTGTGAATAATCATGTTACACTGCTAAATTCAATCATGGTGCGACAAGTTTCTGGATTTTCTGTAATAATTAATACATGGAATATCTACACCTTTAGTTTGTACAAGACGCCGGTTACCACCTCAAAAATGTCCCGTTTTTTATTATCTAATTTTTTCACGAATGCTAGTCGTCAATGACACTATGGACGGGACACTTTGTTAGAGTTCCCCTATATAATTCGCCACTACCACAAATTCGACTGAAAACAAACTGCTGGAAGAACGCCGTTATGTTTTGATTTGCTCATCTTCTTCCAGGACATTACAACACGTTCGCAAGTATTCTTCAATTTGTAGCTATCGTCTAAAACATACAAAATTAATCAATTTAATATTGTGAAGAAATACCGCTTGCGGGTCGGAAACTCTGTTTAACTTTCACGCAAGTTCGTATCCATTTTCCAGGTGAGTACCCTGGAGCAACATAGCCCTAGTCTCTTTCTCAAAAAGATTATGCGCACAGGAAGTTCGAACTCGCACGCTCATGACTGTGAGACCTGCGCTCTAACCACTGCGCCATACGCCCATTATATAATATGTCATAATGTATAAAAGCGCATATGCCAATATATCTTTAGCGTAATTCAAGCACTCTCCAATTAATACTAAAGTAATTCCTTATATGCTTTTTTGGAGAAATTTTCGTAACTTTATTGGCGTAATGGAATTTACAACTAGTCTCGCATTGCCGCTTTTGCACAGTGATTCGACAACAACGCCCAAAACTAAAAATTATTAGATCCATAAAATATCATACAACAATATGTTGGCACTCTCTAGAGGTTGCATGCGAATGACGATGTACTGCTGACTGCTGATGAAATGTTAAGACTGTCAAACAAAATTCAAAAACACTGTCACAGCCTGACGTCTGTGACAAAAATCAAAATTAAAACTTGAATAAAACAAAAGGTACAGTTATTGCCTTGTACGGTACTAAAGCGACTTACATTAATTTATGAATATAACCATTGGTCATGCAATCCACAAAGAATTTTTCAGTTTTTCTTATGAAATTATACCATAGAACGAATAAAAAAACTAATGAAAGGACAAAAAGAAGTACCATAACTAACCAGTGCTATCATAAACAACGCTTTCATTTGGCACAAAATTACCACTTAACTCGGTTGAAAACGTCTTGCCGCGAATAATTCCTTGCGGTATCAGCCGTCGGAATGGTTCACGCAGCGGAAGTAGACCAATCGAATTCAGAAAATGGCACATGAAACGGGCATAAAGCATATGCATGCATGCTGAAATTGTAATTATACATAATTAGCATGTATTGCCGCACAGATTTCTGGTATTTTTATAGGAGGATAGAGAACTAACTGTTCATTGGCCCTGCGTGACCCTAAAATTTTTAGTTTTGGCACAACAAATTTTGCTTCGTCATAACATATAAAAAATAGTTTCGATATTTACAAAAGTCATAGTTTTGACACCCGGTGCATAGCATTGACAGTTATGCCTCTCCTCTTGTTAGGGGTCAGAGCCGAACCTGGATCTACGACCCTTAATTCGAAATTAAAAAACACTGGAGTAATACGTTGCACAAGCATAAACTAATATAATGTTTACGCGTATTTTTCCAGGCGAAACGTTAACAATTATTATTCTAAAACACGATAGATTTGTGACATGTTTTAAGAAACAACATCGGATACCTCAAAACCATATTTATTGACATGTAATTTTCCCCCTCAACCATAAAATCAATGTGACCACGGTTGCAGAGGAGTTATTGGCATTCATGCGATTGAAGCTGGAAATGGTGAAAACTAGAAAGAGAGTACATCTTATTTCTGGTCTATAATGTGTCATTGGTCCAATCTCAGTTGTAGAGATGTAAAAGCTGACTACGTAAAGAAGTAAATATTCATTCTGAGTAACATTACAATGCATTAATGACTTTCACCAAGTGACAGTGTGCAAACTGCACATGAGAAATCCATCTTAATGAGAGGAGTTGAAAATATCGCAAAAGGCGATGATGAAAAAAGCGGGCCTTCAGATTCAAAAACGATACAAGCGCCCAACTTTGCTCCAAGTTATAGATCGTTCTAATACTCTTGTATATGCATATATTGGCATAAGTGTCTGATAAAAATTATGGAGTCTGAAACTGAAAGTGTAAAACCAATCAAAAACACAAAAGTCATTATTTAAAATTTAATATTTTTCAGCGAAAGCCACTAAAATTATTAATAAATGGCCTCAGAAACTGTGCAAGAACGTATTTACTGGGGTTAAAACCAACTTTTCAACTACTTTTTTGACGAAATAAATCAAATGTTTAATTTCAGAAATGGATTTTTTGTCTATGGCTTTGTCAATTTTAATGTCAATTAAGGTGTTTTTATCGAGGCAAGCCAAAAATTTTGCTGGGGAAGCCAAAATTTTACCAGGGGCCCCAAAATAAGCACACCGGTGTTTCTCCAGCAGTACCAAAATACCAGGCCCCCAGTTTGGACAAGCTAGTTATCAGATGTACCAATTACATGGAACACGTGGGATAAAAATTCACGATTTAACGCTGTATCTTATACGCACAACCTTCACATAAATCTGCAAACATAACACAGGAATGAGGTAAATACGACCTGCATATTTTAACAGCATTGTTACCCGATGATAATACCCAAAGTCGATGATTTTACTACGATATGTTATGATATAGCGCTGAAGTTTCTAAGCTTTTTGGGTTCAAGCTGGACAAGTGTCCATGCCATTTTTCAGTTATCCAGATTTAAACAGGTGCCGTTGATAATAAAACGGGTCCTGACATTCCATTCCTACTTTATTGATTTTTTAAATTTATTACGTCAACAAAGTTTAAACAGGTGCCGTTGATAATAAAACGGGTCCTGACATTCCATTCCTACTTTATTGATTTTATAAATTTATTACGTCAACAAAGTTTAAACAGGTGCCGTTGATAATAAAACGGGTCCTGACATTCCATTCCTACTTTATTGATTTTATAAATTTATTACGTCAACAAAGTTTAAACAGGTGCCGTTGATAATAAAACGGGTCCTGACATTCTATTCTTACTTTATTTATTTTATAAATTTATTACGTCAACAAAGTTTAAAAATTGCGTTAAACTTTCATCAACGACTGTTTGTCAGTGTTTTAGCGCATAGCATGCAATAACATTGAATTTGAGCTGTTTTAAATTTAGATGACCTGGTCGCGCCAGAGGGTGCACATTTCATTCGGATGGCTAAATCTCCAAGAAATAGAGTAGCCAGACCATTCAAGTGAATGCAACCTTACAGCTTATGGCTAGCAAAGTTTTATACTTTAATAATAGTTGTTTGTATTAACGATGTTTCTATGCATTCACATTTATGTTTCCATGATATCGATTGGACCCCGAAAACAAATCATGCCACAATAGTTTAATGCAGGACGCCCTACTAAATAAAACGCCCTAGGACCAAGAGCAATGTAATGCATGCATAGTACATTAGCTGACGTTTCCTAATAAAAACACTTGCAAGCGAATTTCACATCTGAGCGAGCAACAATAGTAAAAAAATTACATTTTAACCTAAAAACCATCATGCAGCCCTTGGAATGTGTGTAAAAGAAATCTATTGATCCGTATAAATTTGTTGGTGCTCTTAATATTTTGCTACGACTTCGCAGCATTACAAAGTTATACCAAATTAACTAACTAACCATGCTCTTCGCCGCCGACATAAACGTCAACAGGTAAATATCGTCTAACAACATCAAGATCAAAAGGTGCCGATTCGTTGCAGTTGTCAAGGTACCGTAAGAAATACCAAGACGAATCGAAAAACGTATCCAAAGTGTCAGTTTCGCGAGAAGCATTTCTTCCACATCTATAAAATACTATAAAGAAGGCTAGAATGCACACAGCTGCACTGCGAGCGACAGCTAACTATGTCAACAGTGGCAATTTCAAAAAGATATCGAAGACATAACGCTTGAATATATGATCTGTTCAAACGAAGAGATAGGGGAACCATCCTACGTTTGGCTTTCTCCACTTCAGACCTCCCTGCAAATTTTTGCTTTCCCCACGCCGGTTTCACGACTCGACGACTTTCTCTTCCCGTGCTTCGCTGGACCGCTAGACTGTCATTCGGTCTAGCAATTTAACAAACCGACTTTGCCCTATCACGGTATCATTGATCGCTTCACCATATTCCTACGTATAAAGCTTGGATGGCGCTATGTAGGTGAGCCACATACATGCAATACCACTGAATTAAGTTTTTAATCGTATATGTATAAGTGTAGGTAAAACTTCGCAGGAAAACACAGCGAGTAAACCAAATGTTCAACGATTCATAAGCTTTCGCATTATACTGCGGTATATGAAACACTGCCGAAAAAGTACGACTTGCTGGACATTCCAAGTAGCTGCTCGGCTTCTTCCAAGTACACCAATTAGCCAACATCCGTACGCCACTTTGATAAATTTGTAATAAGTTATTACCAATTCATGAAATCCGGACTAGTCTAAAATGGCCATTTTCAGCAGCACGAATCCAAGTTAAATTCTGTTCTACCATACTTTCGCAAACACAATAATTGTTGATAAACTTTGATAATTATAACGCAATACAACACAATAAAAAAATTTGCATAGCTAAAATGATTTGTTCCAATCCGTACGTACCTAGGGCATTTTACGTTAACCCAATCTTTTATGCCCTCTAACGGCGATGTCCCATCACCTTGAGTATCTATGTAGCTAATATCCGGAAGACACAGAGGCAAGTCTGCATTTTTGTCCAAAGGTACGTCCTGAAATAAGATTATGAATGATATTGCCAACTCACATAAATCAGTTATGTGTAAAACAAAGATGATATGATACGATGTGCAATACAGTTGGTCGCGACTACTTGTAATACAGCCTGTTCTTTCGGCATACATTTAAACTTCCTACAAGAATTTCATTAATAATTCAGCTTTCGTACTAAGGATAATATATAAACTTTTGAGATTAATTTTAGTATTCTGACTAATAACACTATATTTGCTTAAGCTTATCATGTGAATGAAGTTTACAACGACAGACAATGCGTCGCCAGCGGTAATCTTGTCTAGTTGTGATAAATCATTGTAACATGTCAATTATCGTTACAAAGTATTCGTTTTGTACATAAATATGTCGCAAGCGCATAAAGTTAAAGCAAATGCAACCAAATACATCTGCCTCAAATAACACATACTCTGTATCTCTATCGAGATTGCAGAACGTAGTGAAGCATAGGTACACCTACGTTTTTTCGTACACACCGAATGAGCTCTCGATAGCATACGTCGATATGCTATATGTGAACATCACACAATACCACACAAGTTAGAACAAAACTAACACCGGCAATAAGGTTCCCATGCCCCAAAACCACCAAGTGCAAGCTATCAGCAACGTAACAGTAAAATTAGGAATTTTGGGTAGATGAGCTAAGGGGCACAATTCCCATACCCATGGAACCATACGTCGCAGAGTAAACCAACACCGGCGATAAGTTTCCCATGCCCTAAAACCCCAAGTGAAACATTTCAGCCGCGCTATACCACAGTACCCATGGACAGCAGAGCCAAATCGGAGCCTTAATCAAAAATCAAAAAAGAGGCATCGACAATTAGCATTTTACTATGAACTAAAACCATACATAAAAAAATTCGAAAGTTACGATAAAAATAACCTTGCTTCCATGAAGGGTTCTAAAATGGGTAAAATAGAGCAAAAACCCACATTTTGATCCCTGACACCGGAACCAGACCCCAAATCAGAAACGCTCGGTTCGAATGCGCATGAAAATGGGTTAAGTCGTTCCCGAGTTATGGCCGATCACACGCAATCATAAAAGATTTCACACCTGCAACACACAATGTCCACTACGTTCTGACTACCCAAACTATAGTTCTTACAAATTGCGCTCGAAATAGTCACAATGTTTCCGCAATATTTGGCCATGGTAGCATCTAACTATGCACAACAAAGCGTGCATGGCTATAACTATTTTCCAAAGGACGCGTATTTTAAAGAAGGATCGCTTTTGGAAAACACGACACAGGAGAATACATTTTTATCGAACACGTATACAACATAACGTGTAACTATAATTGTACTACATCTAGCTTATCCTTTCGATAAAAAATTTATCGAGTATTGAACCAGAGTTACCTGGTTTGGAACCGGGAGGAGACAGATTTTCCCTGGGAATGTAACACGGAAGCTATCCGCCGGTTCGGCTGGTATGGTTCCAAGTCTCATTTTTACAGTGCAAAGCGCTGAAACAATTGTGAACCGCCTAAATACCGACGCTAAGACTTTTCTAACTGAGGGCAAATTTAATTTTTTTATCTAATTCTTAATTAATTTAACAACATTATTGCATCAGAAAGGATTGTGAAAAAAACATTGTCAATTTCTTGCGTCAACACGGTGCTATTTTGGGAAAGCAAAAAATTCCCCGGGGCGTTGGACCTGAAGCTCAAAATTTTGGCACAAAATGATCCACGGATCATCCGCTTCTCCTAGAGATGGGAGAACGGGAAAACACCAGGGTCCTCCCACTCTCGTCCCAATATAGACTTTGGCCTCTCCACAGCGATCCGAAAGGCGGGAGGGGTGTCCATGCAATTCTTTGGGAAAATAAATCTTGCTTAAAATACTAAATATTTACATATTAACTATAATATGATTATATACGCAATATATTCATGAATTTCACAAATATTTTTGATCTATATTATACTGATGGTACAGATAAGTAATGAATAAGCCTCTAATTATACAGTATGCACACAATGTGTACTATGGTAATACAACTGCCGAATGCATATAGACATAGTTGCTAAAGCTGTATTATAAACAAACCGTATATGTATCATTTATAAGCTTAAAGGTGCATATAATCTCTGAATTTGACTATAATTTGTCTATAAATGTCTACACAACACGCATGTATCCAAATATATAGTAACGTGATTTCTGACTTTTACTGATATGTAGTTTCCGCTTGAAATCCTCCAGGTCACTGATGTCCAACAAATATCCGAATTATCTTCCGATATTTTATGAATTGATACTTAAGAGTGTCTGAATGCCATCGGGTTAAATATTATTTTCATGTAGTTTTACTGCGTGCGTGTATTTTCAAGATATGAAATGACGTTTTCGCATTAGAAATAGTGGTAATTAATGTTTAGAAAACATTCTGCATACAAAAAAACATAAATTTCAAACACATAAAAAATTTTTAAGATTTAGTTAAACATGGGCGGAGTGGCGGGACGACGGACATTGGGTAAAATCTCACGACCATTGGACATTTGGAAAGTTGCGGTTCACTCAACAACCCATTGTGAACAGGCCAGGAGTAACCAGCACAATCTCAAAAATTCATCCGATCCTAGGTTCGGCCGAGTGCGGATGGGGGGACACCGGACATTGGGGGGACCTCACGAACATGGGGCATTTGGAAAACGGAGGTCACCCCACCCCTCCACTGTGGGCAAGCCAGGGAGTAGCCCGCTCATCTCAATAATTGATCCGATACTATGTTCAATAAATCTAGTACGTATACCTTGCATGACGGACAGTGGATTATCGGAATTGGTGTGCCCCAGTAACGCTGGCGTGACACGCACCAATCTCTTGCTAATGACGGAGTTGTCCAATAGCCAGGTATCGTAAAATCAACCTAGAAATATAATATGATTAAAACTATAATACATAAAGAAATATTGTAGCTACAGACTTCTAATATTCTTGATGTTAGTGCGCAATATGCCATAAAGCTTTGAGGAATTTTTTTGTTTTTGTACGCTCGTTATTGTAAATTCATTTCTCACACTTGCGACCGTATGTAACAAACATGAATCTATATCTAGAGCTAATATACTGAATATGTAACGCTTATTAGCTAAACTTATTTCATGTTTGCACTTTGAGAACAATTAATATGGACTATAATGCTGGGATCACGCAAACGAGGTTGAAACGGAGCGGGTGTATTTTCATGTATAAATTGTCATTATAATTAATCGCCTGCAACCGGCTTTACATTTGAAATATATAACACCCTAAAACGTATGGAACCCTTGAATTCTTATAATACTTGCCTGATAGTAGTTGAGGAACGCCAAATAATCTGCGTGCCGCAAAACACGTAATAGCTTACCTGAAGGAGCATAAAACAACGCAAGTAATTTTAAAAGCATTTTTTCAGTAAATCGGATTCGCCGGTGGTCGACCACAAATGCCTTGAAAACCCCTTAAATGTATGGCACAGCCATAATGGATTCTAGATGACCGCACATTCGTATTCATTGTATTGAAAAATCAAAATAAAAATTATAAACCATTCTTATTGCCCTGCACACAATACACAGCTAGCCCTCAGCCGTAACAAATTTAAGAGCCTCATAACTCATATCTGACAATGGTTTGGTACAAACCGAAGTCAATCCAGGCAGGCACAAAATGCAAAGCAAGCAAGACAAACTCTATTCCCGAAATCGTGTTCATTGACGAAAAATCGATTGACAACCTCTAAAAAGACAATAAATGTTCGTGCTAGACTCTAAATTAAGTAACCAAACCATCGAATTCATTCGAAAAACCTTTATAAAAACATTCGTGATGCCCTGCACGCTATACAAGACGGAAAATAACTGAAAACAAACTATATTCTGAAAATTAGGTTCATCAACCCCCAAGTCCACTGAAAGCCTATGAAAAGGCATAAAATATTCGTACTATAACATCGTATTCAGCATTCCGAAAAATCTAGCAAATAAACCATTACTGAAGCAATGAATTCAATACATAACCAAGCAATTGAAGACAGACTACATTTTGCTGGTTTCTCCAAATACGGGGAGAGGACGCATGTATATTATAGACCTTTACGTGGCAAAAAACGGCGAATTTATATATGTTGAGTTACAAATGTGCTAATTTGAACTATTTTTGCCTAACAAATGCCGAAATAATAAGTTAAATTTTCCCTTGATAGTTGCTACATATACACAATTATTGCAGTCAGTCGTTAAATTACACAGTATTTGACTTTTTCTCAGTTACAGTACTTTATGTACCCTCAGATGAACTAAGAAGGGCTTCCGTCCCCCAAATGAACTAGGGAAATCGTACTCATGTGCTCCCACCCCCGCCAGTTCCGAACTGGTAAGCTCCCAGTTCATGTTCCAGGTATAATGTTGGCTGTTGGAAGTAGCCAGTTTCTGGAAAGAAATCGAGTTTGTCAACCATAAAATCATCAATACCCATCAAAAGTCATAATATAGTCAAGTTAGACTCCAGATAACAAAAACACAATATACAGCGAGCTTGATAACCTAACAGATACTCGTTCTAAGATAAATTAAGTATCAACATGCCAAAGTTTGAAATCCTATATTTGCAAGCGGTCAATAAACAATATTCCGGCACCAACACGGCTTCCAGCATAAAGGAATCGAAATTCCGTTTCGTGCCGATAAATTCGGGTTCCTGATCCTGTTAAATTTTGCAGGAATCGAAGGTCCGGTTTTACTGCTTTTGGATATCTGCATGACGAAATTTCTAATATCGGTTTTCAATTTCCTAATCAAACCTTGTTAACAAGCTAAACAATAAGTGCAGCACTATTCTTCGTGTTATTTTTGTACAGCACAAAAACAAAATATTTTCTGTTTCTGTGTGGTTCACTGTGGTGTCTTTGATTAGCTCTTTAATTTCTTAACAAGCTTTTATCCAGTTCTACTGAACATAATATAAAGCACAAAGGGATAACGCTGGTCAATCAAAATAAAACACCAACACGTTTATAATTTTTGAAGTAAGCTTTGAAAACATAATAGTGGTTTCTCCGCCAAAATGTGGAAAGGAAGTGGCCTATTTGCCAGGTGAGGGTATGGGTAAGTGTCGAACTAATGCCCAATTTTTCGAACACTGCCAAATGCGTCTTCTTTTTAAGGTAATTCCATTATACACGCGATATGTTATTTACACAGATACTTATTCCGATTTTTTACACAACGACAGAGGATAACCTCATGGGATAACTTTTCAATAAAATTTCTCTTTGGTTTCGCACTGCACATTGACAAATTTGAAGTTACATCCAATAAGATGTTTAACCATGCAGGAACAAATATTCAAGAAAATCATAATTTGAAAAATATATATTACGTTTTGGGACCCTAGCACTTCCCAACCTGGCCGCCTTTCCTCGTAAATGTAATTTCAGTCATGGTGTCCATAATCATAATCCAATATCCTAAAACCTATAGACCCACGCACATAAATCTAACTGGAAAAAATGCCAAAATATATAAAGAAATTTAGCACTTATAGCCCCAATGCAGTACCTCGAAAGGTTAATAACGTACTCAATAAAGTTTTATAACAAATCAACATGTTCAACCGATTAATCAACCCCATATGCACATTGTTCAACACCAGCAAACATGATGCTCATTTCAACTTCCTTGCATTTTACATTATTGGGATAACACCAGTTTCCGGTTCCGACTAAAATAGCAGTTCCCGGTTCCGGTTACTTGCTGCGTTCAGGGCGCGGATGCAAAAAGCGTTGCAGATTCGATCTTATCAGCAAAGCTATAAACCTCGATAAGTTAAAGCCGATTCTTGACTTTGCTTTTCGATGCGAAGTCTGTATCGCGAGATATGGGCTGCAAAATAATACTACCCTCAAGGCCAGATTTGGCAAATCACCCTTAAAAACCAGTTTTTGCTGCTTTGATACGGAAGATGAGGTCGGAGCTGTAAAGGGTACATCGCCGTCACTTTTGCTATCTAACAAAAACTTGTTGAAACCAATTCATCCGAAAATATGTTATGAATAACACCGACAGACAAAAAGGAATTTTTTAAGATTTTTCTTCATAGCGCTCTCAGTAGAGAATTCCGCTCGCTCCGTGTATAAAAATACTAATTTCATTTCATACGGCTGTATCTAACACTAACCTAAACCCACTGAAAACAACTGACAACGCATCAAGTATTTGTTGTGGCCTTTAGATAACCAAACCATCATATTCAACATGCCAATAAACCGCTATATAGGCTATTTTGATGCCATGTACCAGACTACTGAAAACCTACTATATTCAGGAAATCGTGATCGACCCTAAACTCAATTAAAACGTCTGAAAAGGCATAAAATACTCGTTTATGCACTCTAGATAGCCAAACTTCCGTATTCATTCAGCCTACCAGAGAACACATATGGACAATTATTGATGACCATTACGCAATGCGGTGATTGCAGTCAGTAGTTTTCAGAAATATATGGTCCATTATTATTGCCTTGCACACAATACATAATCAGACAAATGAATAGAATAGATGTTTCAGAAATCGGGTTCATCCACCGTAAATCCCTTGAAACCCCATGAAAAGGTAAATATAGCCAAGTTGGAAAGTAAAAACAATAATAACACGGGTAAATTTGAAAAATCGCTATTTCTGGCAAAGGATCAAGGGACCATATACGGGCCCACAGCGGCACAGAGAGTAGTTCCGCAAAAAACTTATTGTCAGCAAAGTTGTAGATCTTGTAGATCTCGATGAGCTGATTCTGCACTGTGGCCATAATTTTTCGATGCGAAGCCTGTGTCGCGAGATATGGGCTGAGAAACATTGAAATCCATATGAGTAGATTTGGCAAAGAACCCTTAAAAACCAGGTTTTTGCCATTTTGACTCCGAATATAGGGCCGGAGCTAATCACGTTCAACCAAATGGCACATCCTCATCAATTATACTATGGAACAAAAAAATTTGTGGAAATCTGTCCATACGAAAATGAGTTATGAATGACAGAGGCAGACAAAAAAGAAAAGATTTTCACGATTTCCTCTTAGCATCCTTGGTGAAAACTCCGCTCCCTGCGTTTCAGCTATATACAATAAATGGTACGCAACGAGTGTAGCTTTCTTTGAAGCATAATCATTTTATTCCTATCACTGAAAACAATACAAAACGCTTCATGTCAATATTATTTATTGAAGTATATTCAATAAAACTTATAAAAATACTAGTTTTTATGTTAACTCTATAGGAATTCAGCAAAATTACCGGAATAGATTCTGTTTTACGAGGAAAGACGATGTTGAGAGATTCCGAAACAGCATTATCGTATTCACTAGACTCCGGAATGCCTTCAAATCACAAAAACTGTTGTAGGCTTTAACTGCGACGTGCATACCTATTACAATAGAGTATTAAATATTTTTCCAAAGCTTAAATCCAGGATTAAAGGTAAGGTGAGGCGTTTGTATTATTTACACTTAACCAGTGACGCTTCAAAACGGTATGACTGCCATCATTCCAGTTTACATGTATATCATTGCTTATATAGTCTTGATGACATTTTTAAGAGCCAGTGAGAATAGAACTCTGTGTCCACAGCCAACCCCGTTTCCTCCCCCGGGTTCAAATTTACGGGGTGGGGCAAACGTCTCGTTCATTAACCGGAGGGAATACAACTATGCTGGTTTTTCCAGAGAAAAGGTATGTGAAAGGGTCACAGCTATGTCGCTCTCCCCAGTTCAGGCCATCTTTTCAAATACTTTACAACTCCCCCAATTCAGCTATCCCGGGTACTTATCTACACGGCTAAAAAAGACAACTATTCCTCTTTGCGGGGCGAAAATATTACAATTTTTCCTTATGGACTTCAAAAACCTTCATGTTTTGCCCTATGTGCCTAAAAACTCAAAATTTGCTGTCACTAGAGTTTCAATATATAGTATACATGATTAAATATTAAGTGCGAATCAATTATTTATAGCAATACTGCGATTTTCACCACCAACTCCCCCTGTTTGGCCTAAATAAAAAAATTTCACGCCCCAAGGCGCCGCCGTTTCGATATTTAGGATTCTCAACTCGGTTTTTCCAAATGGTATCGAGGCAGTTTGGTGAAACCAGCTATGGTGGAGTGGTTTCTGCCTGAACTGGGACCTCGACAAGTATGGGAGACTCCAGCTGCAGACGATTTCAATTTATGTTAATATATGCAAATTCTGCTGATTTTGTCGTGTTTCGAATTGTGAGTGTTTCATCACTAACTAAAAATTCAACACTATGTTCAAATTTCAACGAATCATTAATTACAGCACCATTTAAGGGCTTGAAAACTATCTTTTCGATAACTACCTTTCCTTAGAGAAACCAAATTCACCTAACGCACCCAGTGAATAGGTACTTGGCAAGCTTGTGAGCATACATACGATAGTGATCTGAAAGGTCAGCCGATTGATACCATAACCATGCCAAACATGAGCAAGTATAAGCGGTGGGCTGCGATGCATCACCGCTAGGGGGTGTAGGTGGGTAAGCTGATGAAGATACAAAGCGAAATACTATCCCACAGGCAGGCAGGTCATGGGTGACGCAGCTACTTCGAAAGAAATAGACTACAAATGATCAGCAATTTTAACGTTATAAATGGAATATTTTAATCAGTAATATGACATCCACAATATAGATATCTATGTTTAACGCTGCAAATGAGATAATAAAAAGCCGTCTGTTACCATACAGATTCTAGTTCATTCAAGAATCTGTTTAGCTTTACAATGAAGATAAAAGCTATGTAGATGTTTTGAGTACGCATTCAGTATCGTTTCTTCGCACCAGCCAGAACATCTCCAAATGAAAAATTACGAGGTCTCAATCGTGAACTTTCAGAGCTCTTAGGGTAGTAACATTATCATTACACAGAAGACAACGTGGTGCTAAAACTTACATGACCCTTTGTTTGCCCATCTAGTGATCATTTATTTTTTTCAGAAAATTAGAATCTTAGTCTCTACAGCACATCGCCCACCTTCGGCAAGCAAGTAACGCAGTGAGCCATTCCCGGGATATTTTGAAACTTTGGCTTACTGTTTAGTCCAAAGTGGAAGGGCGGGGGAGCGGAATTTTCGGCTGCCCCGGCAAAACGGAGGTACCCCCGGCTCCTACCCCCAGCAAAAATTAGAGCACTACCTGGTCAAAACTCTTTCCGGCAAAATTTTTGGCGTTGCCGACAACCGACCGGCAGGTGAGAGAGGACCCCGGCTCAACCCCCCTTCGGCTATAATTTCCAAGGTTTGCTCTAGCCAGTCTTATAGTAGAAAAATATAGTTAAGTTGCATTGCACTAAGAATGTGTCTCTATTTATATATCCTTCACTTCTCAAAAGCGTTATAACGCTAAATACCAGTGCACTACGTATGAACAAAACAACTATGGTAAGTTGGTGTCGCCTAGCAAATTCTATGGTGAGAAAACAATTTCTTAACATTATTTTCGCAAAAGTGGGAAATAATATACAATTATGCATCGCAATTACGCACTTCAGCCAATCATTGTGTTGTTGCCAAGGACAGAAAAAAAACAAAAATTCGCTTCTGAAAAAATGCTATTAGAAGATACTAAGACCACTCCATTTCAGCAAGCCAGAACGTTGAAAACGATGGTGGACAAATGCTTTTAACCAATCGATCCACACTAGCTAGCACTTACCTAGCCGCACATGAATATTGTCGTAATGAAATCCGGTATCATCTCCACCAGTTAAAACAGCAGGAAACCACAAATTTTTTGTTGGATGTCGAACAGAAAACGGAAGCAGACAACGGTCTGAAATAAAAAATCTTAACAGTTAAAGATTTGTATGTTTCGTCGCTTAACATGTCACTAACAACTGTATTAATACCGACGGTAATATATCTGACTATACTTGGCTTTCCCGAACTGCCTATGCGGTACCTGAGGGAACCGAGCTGGAACGCCCAGGTCGGACAGGGGCAGCTGGAGTATAGAAATTTGGTTTCCTCCAAGTCGAACTGGGGGACCGAAAAACACGTCAATAGCCTAAACATCCGATTCACAATATATTATACAATAACAATGCAAATTATATAGTGAAACACTATCGACTGACGGCGATTTTAGTGTTTTAGGGTCACAGGGCAAAAATTCTGGGATTTGTAAGCCCCATAAATGCCTACTTTTAGTCTAGCAAAAATATCTTGAGACCTGAGAGCAGAAGGAGCATCCAAGAAATGCCTGGAGGCACTTGCGGGAAGCCGAAATACCAAAGGGCCTCCTCCCTTCTGTGGGAAAAATAGTATACCACACTACAAAGTAATTTATTCTGCCAAATGATAAACAATATGGTCACAACGTTTGAATCATGCAAACTAATACGCAATCGTCGTTTATTAGAACCCAATGCTATTGTTTCGACACGCGCACAGTTAAAATATAAAATTTTGCTCAACATTGCAGGAAACGTAGTCGTAGTGGCATATTTAACGCAAAATATTTCACTTTGTCCTGAGTTATTCGTCAAAATACATAAAATTAAACCAAAGAAACTCCAGTGCAAAAATTTTTGTTCCTAAATAAATATCTGGTTGATCTCTATATGTGTACCCTGGTTCTAAAGTCTTAGGACAAGGGTACACATATCGAGATTTATATTTACTATAACTGATGTAAATTTTACTACATCTTAACGATCTTGAAACCAGTCCGAATATATTCATTGGCAAAATTTACCCAAAATATTTCTAGCCAATTGTACATTGAGTCATCTTCTACAGATTTACGCTATTGGGAACCAACATTCCATTTACTGAAAATCACGTAGCAAAAGTTCCAATCACCAGAAATATATAATTTGATAAAGAAACTAAGGCTTACATAATAATAACAATAACAAGTCTCTGACATTATACATTACACATTATTACATTATATATTTCAATGTATAAACTCCTCATTATATACGGGTCAAATCAAAGAACACTAAATTAGGTTTAGTCGTATAAAAGCGTTGCTAAAACAACTACAACCGTTCAGCTAACAATTGAAGTTTGCACTACAGATTTTTACTACGTTAAAAATAACAAACAGTGGACCCCTGTTTACAAAGACACTAAAATTTTCATAAAATTTCCACTATTAATTAAAGCAAAACATACCATTCATGAATGAATACAAACCTAACTAACCCGGAGTAGATTGGCTTAGCGTTCCAGCTATTGTATGGTAGTAACGCAGGGCAACGAAACTCGCTCGATCGAATTCTGTAATATCACCAACACAAATATCCATAACGTCGTCAATGCAATTTTGGCCCAAAACCTGCAACAAAATAAATTATATGTCTAGCAAACAAAAACGTATTACAATACAGTTATTTATAATAATTTTCATCATTAAATTTTAATAATAGAAAGGGGCTGTAGATCTGGAAAGGCAAGTTCAATTTTATTATAATGTTCGACTAGGAAATTAATTAGCGTTATTTCATATACCAGTCAAAATTTGAGTCAATCTATAATAAAAAATATTCGACCGTGACAGTACAAACAACAAACACTAAGTAGCCTGATATCTAGTTTGTTATAAAATTAAAAACATGTGTTCGACTCATCCGTTGTAATAAAGACCTTGGCTCAGTCGGCGTCTTTATTGAACTTACATGTTTTCGAACAGGCAACTCGAATTTCAACAAATTCGGCAAGCCAATAAAGCTACGCTGAATCCGCTCTACCCGATCCCATTCTTTAAGCCCATCAAGCTCTTCGTATAAAGCCTAAAATTGAAATCAAATAAAATAATAAAGTATATAGTTGTCAAAACTGGTTTCCAATTGGTGTTTTAAATTCAGCGCCATTTCTATGAAATATCGCCACGGTTTATGCAAGCAGAAATTATTTTTTCAACTATCTGTTCCAAGCAAACATTAAAACAAACGCATTTCAATTGGCGATAGTGGCCATTAACGCAAAAGTAATTCAAATTATTCATGAAACATTCGACCACGCAGACGACGAAGAAATCAAAAATGTTTTCATTTTTTCAAATAAAAAACATAAATAAACTTGGCACATATACAATCTGTATAAGAAATAATTATAGTTTTGTGAGGGTAGTCAAAAAATTATATTTGCTAATCCGTTCCAAAAAGATTGCAAAACATACTAACACCATACTTTGGCAAAACGGCTGCTTCTGATAAACCACTGACGAAGCGACCTCTTTAGAACTCGAGCACCTGAGCGCCACGATCGCCCGTCAGCGTCAATTTGTTCATCAGCTAACACTGTTTTGTCTACTGGGTCCCAATTGACATGGCTCTTAAAACATATATAACAAAAAATTATGACTACATTCACGAACTTTATGCTATGCGAACTTATGCAAAGAAAAACTAAATAACCATAAATTAAATAAATAAAATTTATGTTCGCAAAACATTACGTTAAAACTTGCATATATGGAGATACACTTTTGTCCTGAAATTTTAACCACATCTGTCAAGAAGTTTTCGGCTCTTTGATGTTTCTCTCTAACGCTAACAAAGTTGATATAAAACTTAACTGAGCTAGCAATTTTAACATCTATAACACCAAATGGCAACGAGATTTTTAACAAAAGTGATTTCATTTGCATATATAAGAAATGTATTACAGTGAGTATTTCAGTATGATATAACAAAACATAAACGTGGGTAAACAAAAATTCTGAAACGTATTACAATGGTGTAAACAGAGCCGTTATTAGCATATACGGACTAAACCCAAAACAATACTGTTGTATATAATTTAAATAACACTTTGTATACTCAAATTTAAGAAAATCTCAATGATTTTCCAAAAACAGTTGATGGATTATGATAAATCATCTATCTATAATTTACCATTGTGCGAGGTAAACCAAACTCACACAAGTCAAGCAAACAATAATTTTAAAATAAAATTCAAAAACTCCGAGAAATAATATCTAAAAAATACATTGACAAACAAAAGTAGGAATGTATATTCGAACTGCTTGAGTAACTGTACTAATTATTTTTCTCGCACAAAACATAGGGCTATCCTTTTCCTATACTACAGTAAGTACAGCCTTGGACAACACCACCAACAGAAATTGCTTGCTTGATAGCTTTTAAACCAAATCACCATACCTTGACACATGGCTCGACGAGCAACAGACTAAGAAAATTTAATGTGTTGGCGAAAATGAAATTGTCACACCCTTAGAACAGAACAACTATAAACTATAAATTTTGACAGAAACTTCTTACGTGTTTCTGATAGGCAAGTCCCTTTTCGTATAGGAGTAAAAATATAAATTGCGTCCAGCGATAATACGACGGATCCGACGTTATTACCATCTAACGGAAAAATATATATATAATTTATTATGCATAATTCTGTAAAAAATATTATGTCACTGTACTAATATTCAATCGTTACAAACCATTTGTTGTAAATTGTTTTATTTTTATGGTACAATAGTTCCAGTTTTAAAATTTAAACATGATTTTAATTCTATACTTTTCATGAGAAAAGTATAGAATAATGAAATCCTTACAAAATAATTAGGGTTGTACCGGATATCCGGTATCCGGATACCGGATATTTGCAAAATACAGCAAAGTGAAAGTTTGGTTTTATGAAACACCGAACGAATGGCAGCATGGAGCTTCTTTCTCCATGCATATATATGCAGCATCATGCTTGCTGGACTACGTTTGAGAAAGGTCATTCGGGACACACAAGCTTGCGGCTTGGTCATTCAGACAAGTACCAAGAACGCACAAGTACATCGGTGTGTTTGATGACACCAGAAATTTGTCGGTCTCTGTTGGTTCAAACGGCCTTCCGACGTCTGACAGTTCGTTCCACCTCAAGAAGGTCACAGTTTTAACCCGTTCAGTTTCCCAAAGCGCGTTACGGCCGACTTGCTGCTCCCGTCACACAAAGTCACACTGACTTCGGCGCGTACGCCGCGAAGTCGAAAATCACAGGTTATCATTCAAGAATAAAGTACTACTTACTATTAGCAGAATCAGCTGTCTTCTGTCTTCATAGCTACCCAGCAAGCTTCTAATCTTTGCAGTCACTTTGTCGTGAATTTTGGGGATAACGGTTTCGCTGAAATATTTTCGGCTTGGTATACTGTATCGCGGCTCAAGCAGCTGCAGCAGCCGGCCAAACCCAATATCTTCCATCATCGCAATTCGCACATGAATCTGTTGTGCTTTTTCACTGTTGATGTCCCACTTCTTCACCCGGTAAGCCATCTGCTCCAGTGTTTGCTGCTTTTTCTCTTTCACAGTGATCGAGCTCGGCCGCTCTTTATCATCCTGGCGCTCTCTCGCTGCGTCTTTTGACTGAGTCTCGAATTCCGCTGACACCGCGGGATGCTGCTTCAAATGATTTCTGAGTCCACTTGTTCCGAAATCTTTGGGTGTCTTCCCACCCCTGGAGATATATTTCCCGCAGGTGTTGCATTTCGCATGAATATCGGTAGGATTTGCTACCGTAAAATATTTCCAAATCACAGATGCACTGGACATCGCAACGCTAGTCAGATAAACTCTAAATTCTAAAACAAATGGCGAGATAATAGTGTACGTCGGTCTTATTTCTATTTTTCTATGATAGATGACAGTTGCACCACATATCCGGTAACCGGTATCCGGTTATCCGGCCGGATATTGGGAACCGAATATCCGGTATCCGGTAAAATTTGTATCCGGTACAACCCTAAATATAATGAAATACAACTCGACTAAACATTAGAATGAAACGATACTTGTACCATTCTTGCTACTCATATCAATATAATTAATGGTATACCGTGAAGTCTGAATTGGCGTTCGTAGTAAGCGCAATGTAATTTAGCAACCTTACAGACCTTCATAAAAGATAAATTTACATTTAAATAAAACCACAGCTTTGTAATAATTACGTATATAATCCCTGTAAACATTAAATCAAACCAGCAACAAACTGAACCCAAAATTATATTCACCTACAACAGCTAAGACTGTATGATGGCTAAAATTATGCCACGAAGCAAAGCTCATCTATTGAAACGATGCAATCGCTATTTTTCGTGACCCATAAACAAACATTATTTTCCAGGCTAAATCTGTAATATTGTAGCACTACTGCTGTCAACTCCATTTAGACTGAGGCATGAGGAACTGCCTTGTATCATGTTCTTTCTAGCAGTCTGTAATGCAAGGAATACCAAACAACTTAAACACTATTTAAAACTAAAGATGATTTAGTTTCGCGCTATGTTGAAAATATACATTTATGACTACTTTTGCTTTACTTCTACGAAACATTAAATCTTGCCTTATTCCAATCAAATGAGAAGCCCATGTCGTGTAACTGTTGACGCATAGAAGCAATATTTCTGAAATACACCGACAAAAATGTAAATGAAAGAAAAGACTCGACTACTCATGATTCGATAAGAGCTGAAAGTATTCAAATGTTCAAATTTTCAGCTTAAAGTATGTTCAAAATTTAGCTGCTATTTCCACAAGAAATTGTGGCATATCGTGATGCTTACAAATTAAAACCACATTTTGACAGCATTTTGTTTTAACAATTTTGATCATTTGCGCTGGCAGTGGTCCGTTCTTCAAAACTCTAAATACCGTTCACACACTAAAATTTACCAAAAGGGAAAAATGCTTTCAAATTTCGAGCTAAGAATTAAAACATATTTTTAACGTTGAGAGACAATGTATGACAAAAAATGTGCAACAAATTCATGTTGTACTCTGGTGCAACTCTTCGGCGCTGCTACAAAACTGCACCAATCTAAACAGTTACAAGAAAGATTTTTTCCACAATATCTGGAAAATGCGCTGAGGAATCAAAAATCAAATCACTGAAAGTGCACAAGTGTGCACAAGTCAAAACAAATGTGCAGAGGTCATAAATTTTTTAAATTTTTGTAAAACTAGAAACTATTAAACGAGGGGAAACAGAGCGGATGCGGCTACTCTTAGCTTATTGACAATTTTACACGCTCCAAATCCAGGTCATTATTAAAAATCCCTTCGTAGCAAATATACACCAGCAATACTTCCATGACAATGCTACGGCCGAAAAAATCTTTATTTCTCCTTCCATTGACCAACGTTCGATTAACCTACGTTTACGTACCTCTCTGTTGGAAACGTGGCGAAATTTGACTATAATTTTTGGCGACAAAATTTATCAAATTTTGCTCCGGTACAGTTCAACGGGGTTAATAACACAGCCAATGTGGTATTAAAACAATGAAACTAACTTGATAAACGGATTAAATAACCCTATAATCCCTCAGTTCACCCCCAACAAGCAAAAAATTTGCTATGTAAAAATTTTGAAATTAAATTTTTGTTTTATTTTTAGACTTGGGCTCATTGCTTGAAAACGACACTTCTCACAAAAATCATACGGCAAAGCTGTAGCTCCCAATGAGTGGATTCTGCGTATTTCCCGCGAAGATTTTATCTCGAGAAATAGGTCGCGAAAGATATACCTGGGTAGCCACATTTCATAAACCGTGACCTTTGACAAAGGTTAAAGGCGATAAATAGACAGAATTTTTCATCAAATAAAAAAATTATGAAGATCCACCTATCCAGTGACGAGTTTTGATCTCCAAAGACGGGTAAAAAAACTTTTTTAACGATTTTTGGCGCTGGCATAGCTACAAGTAGAAACTCCGCTTGCCTTGATCGGTCCGTTTCAATAAACACAGTGGTCATTAAGTGAAGCTGTATTGGACGCAACAACGTTAACTGTCCCTACTAAAAGGGATCCTTGTCATTTTTAGAGGACGACGTTATATGGTTAGAAAAAAGAACTGCTTAGTGCGGGGGTGGGTTCGGAGGTGGGACCCCGCCGACTTTGGCTATGTCTAAGTGTTATGTAAGGTACAAAGCTTAGGCTAAGGCCTAGGCTTAATATATCGCAAACAGCATATAATTTGTACTAATCTAAAAGGTTACAAAGCTCAATGAATATAAACAGTAGCTATGTTGTGAACGGGACTGATACTCAAATTTCAAACGATATACACTCTAGTAAACCTTACACATACGATGTGTGGTATTTCAGAGGCACAATGCAGATCACGCATACGTTGTCGTGACATTTATCACCTAAGTTCATCACGAAAAAACCAAAGAGTATATTGCATTTGAGCAACGAATATTTATTTGTATCGCACGTTTCATTTTTATAATATAAAGAAGACACCAGGAAAACAAATTAACGATCACTACACGCACTTGTTCGTCCATGACTTTGGGTTTTCTTTACGCTCAATGGCAGCATTTTCTGCAGGCAACCCAAATGCATCAAATCCCATGGGATGAATCACCTGAATAAATTGATATAACATACTAGTATATCGCAAGCGAGTGTGATTTTAACTATATTTGTCGTTAGGGATACCACAATCATTTGTAATAAGATATGTGTTTGACTTATATATCACCCTAAAACCTCTGAGGCCTTATAATGATGGTCTGGTAGTAGTTAAACATACCGTCAATTCTTCGTGTCACAAACCTCAAATTTCATGATCATTGCAATAGCATTACGGCTAACACCAATAAGCTCCTGGCGTTTATATCTCGATCATTTCGATATTGGAGTTGTGAATCATTTAAGGCGGTATATTACTCTTTGGTTCGATCAAAACTAGAATTCGCAAGTTCAGCTTGGAAACCGCACCACATAGCTGATGTTTCCAAACTGGAAAAGATCCAACGTCGTGCATCTAAGCTATATCGACCGTGCCGGCAAATGTCTTATCTGCAGCGCTTGGAATATCTCCAACTTGAAACATTAAAACAACGTCGTCTTCGTCACGATCTGATTCTGCTTTACAAAATGATAGCAAATCAAGTTGATTATGATTGGAGCAACATGTTCGCGTTGACTGGCACAACAACGAGACATGGCCACCACCTTATTTTGAAATCATTTCCCACAACAACAAGGCTTGATTGTAGAAACAATTTCTTTACTCATCGTGTAATCAGAAGCTGGAACTCTTTGCCGGCATACGTGGTTAAGGCGCCTTCCACCTCAACCTTCAAAGCACGACTTCACGACTCTGGTGTATTAAATTAAGTTTCGGTTGCTGCTGCTATACATTGTTCTTCAGACATTTTGCCGACCGAACAAGCCGACTGAATCGTTGGCTCAAACTCTCCAGTCAATATACAATCTTACACGAAATACCTTGTCTGCTTCATAACTTACCGACTGGAGTGCGGTAAGAAAAAAGCATGTAACTGTTTATCTGAAGGCACAAAAACAACACAATAACCAAATAAATGACGATGGAAGAACTTCTTTTGGTAAAGCGGGCTCGGTGAAATTGCTGCAATAGTTATGGCTTAAAAACAACACAAACTTAAGATGCACGACGAATACTGCAGTGACGAACACACAGTGCAGGAAATTTTACAGCTTACATGCTCATGTGAAGCGTCATACATGCTTCACAGGACAATACATTATAATCAGTCTTTGTGAGATAATAGTAAAATTGTTACTTAACAATATGCAGATTGGGGCTAAGACCCATTTTAACTTCAATTATTGTTTTTGATAAATGTATTAAAATAAAAAATTTTGTTATCTTGTTAACAAAGGCGACTAAAAACATTAACATACACTGTATCCATTAAGCGCATTGAACCGAGCTAGCATATCCGAAATTCCGTACACACGTATATGACCCATGTGCAGATTTCCAGATGGGTAAGGAAACATCGACAATATGTATTTTGGCGGCTTATTTGATCCATCCTGCAAAAATTTTGTATGGATTTATCTATAAAACAACGAAGGAATGTTTTACTTGATGCAAAGAAGACATTTCAAAATACTGTAAGGACCTTTTATTCCGCAATCATTCCTTGTTTAATTAATAAAGGAATCTAAGCAACCCCAGATCCATCAAAAAAGTTGTAAATTAAATGTAACTATCAACTGTAACCTACGTGGTCCTAGGGGTGTTTAGTCCCACCGTAGATTACACACAAACTAACAGCAGGGACACTAATGCGAGCACCAATGGATAGTTTATTTTATGAGCTTAATCCTAAGACCTTAATGTGTCACCACTTATAACGCAAATATTTTATTTCATTCACTACAACCAATTATAACTTTTACACACATTAAACACATAAACGGCTGAACCGTACTCACCTTGATCGCGCAGCTAATGAGGCCGACTGAGGCCCTGATCTACCTGCGCAACCGCTTAAATACCAGAGCTATAAGTCTACTCCCAATTTTCTCCCTATTGATTTCTCTAAGCGATCGAAATTACATAATAAGTTTTCCAAGTTTTACTCTGGTTCCACTCCCCTAAAATTCTTTCTTAAAGCTAAGTGAATTTTAGTCGTTAGAGAATAAGTTTTTGTGATTTTCTCCGAATTAGTAAGTATAAACAATTTTTAAGATTTTATTCGAAAATCCAGCAGATACACATACACATATCCGCTAATGTAGGCCTAATGGTTAAGGCACCCAACCCTTACACTCAAATCCGATATAATTTAAATTCTATACCTTAGGCTCACATAAAACTCTTGTAAATGCGTTTCTCCTGTAAAATTCTCTCGAAATTAGCTAAGTTTTAAAGTGCTCCTGTGCCCTGTATAAAAATTCCAGCACAAGCTAAATACATTACATGCACATATAGACACAAACACATGTACACAAGATTTTGCCAACATAAAAATTCATAAACATACTTATACATAATCACACATCTTGTGTAAATAGATACACGTACAATACACATACCTTTGCAACACATTTACAATCAACAACTATAGCGCATAATAAACACTAATGCATGGCACAAACGTTATACAGCAACCGATATGCAGGGTACCTTTAACAAATTCCAACTATAGCTGCAGGAAGGTTGAGGTTCAAGTAAAAACCCTGTAGGGTATAGAGTAGATAGATACGAACCGTTACACAACTAAATTTGTATTTCTAGATCCCGTTATATCGAATTTTATAGTAATTTTTTAAATAAGAACAATTTTCTATCTTCGAAAGTCAAAGGTAAACCGACTTCCGCTATGCATAAATCATGATCAAAAATACATCACATTGATCTAGGGCCATTATTGTATTCTGTTTAACTACTGTGAAATATATTAAGTTACCGTATACTAAGTAAAAATTCGCGGTCTGGTTATAGCATGCAGACGTAGTTTACTGAAGTAATAAACTAAAAACTGGTACCCAACCCAATTCCTTTTGCGGCAACTACTGTAACATGTGCACGCGAATATGGAAAAAAATTAATGCTATAATTTATTGGTTAAAATTTTAGAGTATATTCTACATCAAATAATTTAGCTGGAATCAAATCGGGATTGGTTCTGTTTCATCCCAAGTTTTTACGGTTGGTACAAAAAGCTACTGTAGGGGAATATCGGCTGCGCCCCAACGTTTGTTGGACAGTAGCAGGTCGCCAATAACCCAATGCATGTTTTTTTCAAAACGGATCCTGGGTACCGCTTGGGTCAAGACCTTAAACGCTAGGACCAGACTTACAATTTTTGGCTCGAGAATTTCCCGAATTTTTACACAATAAAGAAACGTAATTAAGAAACACTATTTTACATTATTACATAATTACAAATACATAAACATTATTCTCTGCCTGTCCAAAGCCATGATAAAGGATGAAGGCCGTCCATGAAACCAGCGGCAAGCAACTATATACATATGCAAGCAGGAACGGCTGAAAAGCTGCACTTCGTAATAGAATTTTTTAGCAACCCTATGTTTCCGAAGCCGAAAATGCTCTGGGTCCAGCAAAATTTGTTTGGGTCCACGTGAAAATATTTGGGTCCAGACCCACCTGTGCACCCAAAAGACCTTGACCCAATAAGATTAGAACAGGAGAACTGATGAATTACCGATGGCTATTATTTTTGCTCTAATCTCGTTGGTTATTAACAATCTGATAGCTGGTACACCCAAGCAATATGGACGAGGCATCCGATATAGTTCAGAGAACACTAGGAACCATATATCCCTGACATTCTACGCAGTGCAACTATGGATAGAAAATGTTTAATTTTATTGCTTTTAATTTTGTATTATTTCTGTCCGTAACTGTAGGCCGAAAAGCGCCCACATCATCGGGTAAGGCAAAGTACAAGAGCAAGACCGAGAGTCATGTTTCACAAATTTGTTTCGTGGCTTCATGCCGCAATACCGTACTTCATTAGTAGTTAATTTAACAATTATAAAAATTCACTATATAGTGGTTACTTATACTGGCTTGTTCAAAGTGGGGCGTGGGGCATAGCATTTTTCGGTGCCGAGTAGCAAAAACGGGTGATTCAGCCCCCTGGCAAAATTTTTGGATTTCCCGGTAAAAATACTCAATGTTGACATAAAAATAGCCAAATTTTTTAACAAAAGACCATTTTTGAAGAGAAAAATTTGACTAATTCCAACAACAAATTTGTTTAAAAGTTGGTTTTAACCATTTTGAACCGTTTCTGAAGCCATTTATTAAAAACTCTAGTGTTTTTCGCTGATAATTATTACATTTTAAAGATTTTTTGATTTCGACCCCCACTTCAAAGCTGGAAGGCCCCCGTTCACGCCCCCCGTCAATCCGGCGCAACCAATGCCGAAACTAGACCGCTGGTCCATGCCCCCTTGGCAAACTTTTCAGTGAATGGACAGCGAGTTATAGTTCAATTTTTTCAAACTTTCATAGTAAAAGCAAAACTACCAGCTGTGGTAGCTGCGATATGTACTGCACCGATTGCTCAATACGCGTACGCCACTTGGCTTCGTAATCTTTGAGGCAATCTGTTGAAGCACGGGGTCTCAAGTACAACTGAAACATAAACAAACGATTTAAGACAGTAAACAACATTACCCGAGCGACACCAATGTAGCAGGCGAAAAGATTGGCTACATGAGAATTTTACTAGCAATGTGATATTGTGTAAGGCACTAATATGTGGCCACCACGCTTATGCTATAATGTTGATATGTTGTACAAGCGTATTGTCAGACGCATTCGCCTCTTCATCCAGTATATAACAACTCGAGCAGTGAAGGAAAACGGAGTGAGTGCGGCTAATCTGAGCTTAATGGCCATTACCCGGTTCAGCTCCAGCTGTTTAAAGTCTCACAATAAAATAAAACACCGGTAATACGTTAATGGCAACGCTACAGCTATTTTAGTCATGTATCAACACCGTAGTATCCTCTTTATTTCATCGGCACTTCTGTACTGTCTGTGTCAGCAGAAAGACATTTTTTAACTATCCATGTTCACTTGTTCAAGTATGACACATTTGCCACGTACTAATTTGTCGATTTGTTGAATGTTGAAATAGATGTTATTGGATAACCAGTTGTGGTCAATGTAACAGGCATGCAAAATGAAAAGTTGCAGATGAATGCCAATGACACCTGACGCATTAATAACGTGTTTATCACTCATAACTATTTTTTAAAATCGTTTAAGTTAACCCACACAATAAATAAAATTACTACGCTCAATAAAGTTCAAATCCAAAAACCTTCAATTTCGTAATGAAAAGACCAGAATAGTGCTGTGCCAGCGGCTCAATCGAATAGATGTCAGACACCGGCGGAGGGAGCAGCATACAAGATATGTACCACCTCTGTGTCTTCAAATGAAACAAAACTCCCATGGACATACATATGTTTATTAAAGAAGCTCCAGATAAAAATAAGCAAGCGGATATGATATAAGTCAACGGTAACAATTACACTAGCCGGATAAAAGCAAGCATATAACATCTACATACAAGTATGATGTTTAACGTATGTCACTGGCCTGTGCACAGCCCTCCGAAAAGTGGGGGAACTTCGGGGCCCCATGTTCATTGTCGGGGGAAAATTAAAAGGGGGGGAATAAATTTTGCTTAACATACTAAATATTTCCATATTTTCATGCATTTTTACTACTGTAAGTATATTCTCAAGCTAAAAAACGCTATTTTAACGTTATAAATAGTGGTAATTAATTTTTAAAAAACAAATTGGAAACAACAAAATATAAATTTTTAAACATAAAAAAATTTTTGGAATTAGTTGAACATGCGGGGTTTCGGCCAAGTGGTGAGACGGACATGTGGGAAAATCTCACGAACACGGTGGGATTTGGAAAGTGGGGGGTCCCTCACTGTGGACAGACCAGTATCTTAGGTTCTAATGCACCTTCGCAATACACTAGCTCAAACCAAATACTAAATTAACTGCATCTACACTGCTTTTTTCAACGGCAAACTTCGTTGGATAACCGTCATCAGTCAGATGATTAACAGCTTTTTGGGCGCTGTCGGGGTCAGCAAAGTCGACAAAGCCAAAGCCTGAAATATTTAGTCCGGCACAAGGTTTGTGATTGTCTCAACAATTATGCAGTGAAACTAAGCATTTAATACTAGTATCTCGCAAGCGATGTGAAACAGAGCGAACGTAGTTCATATATGATTGTTATTATAATTAATTACGTGTAGGCTGCCATGAATTTGATATACCATACTAAAACCTCTGGAACTACTGAGCCTTACAATCGTGACCTGATAAGAGCTAAAGGGTTCCACCGCCGTACTATGTGTGCTACAAGCCTATAATAACTTAACTAAAGACTCAGAAAACAACGGACAATCAAATATGTAACAGATGAAATTGTTGGTAAATTGGTTCGCTGACGATCACATTTAAATCTTGAAAATCTTAGAAAACTTATGGTACTGTCACGGATTTCGATGACCAAACCATCGTATTCAACTTGCTGAAACAAACCCATACCGACCATTCTAAGTGCCGCGAAAGCAATAATATATAACCAAACTGAAAACAAACTATATCCTAGGGATCAGATTAGACAGCCGTAAGCCCATTGAAAACCTCTGAAAAGGCAAAAAATATTAGCCCTAGACTCTAGATCACAAATCCATCGTATTAAAGGGAGATTCCGAAAAACCTATAGGTAAGCCATTCTTACTACCTTGCACGCGGTATATAACCAAACAAATGAAGACAGACTATAGTTTGCAAATCGGTTTCGTCGACCGAGTAAAAACGTTGGAAACTTGAAAAGGTATTCACTGCACAAATTCGGATTTCTGAACGGTCATCTAAACTCGAACTATTATTTTGTGCTGGACCTTTTAAAATATTAGGTAGGTTCATGGCGGCGGGTCGAGGGCTGAGACTCTCCTCCGACCCTGAGCCTGCTAGCGTTTACTCGCTTTCCAGTACTCTAATAATTTCACATTTAACAATATTATTGATTTATTAAAAAAATTAATTCATTCGTTAATTTACGACACACATTTATACAATATATCATTTATATCCTATGTTGCTTCATATTTTCCAATTATTCTAGGGTCTCATACCCTAGAATATATTATATATATATATAGAATATATACTATATATATTATATCTACTGCTTCTGATCTATTTTAATTTATGATTCAACTGATTCTCACCACCCTGTTACCGTTATTGGAAATTAATAAACTTTAATACTTATTTCCGCGTTAATAAAATTTTAAACAATAAATCTAGTCAATTTTAGTAACATAAATTATATCTACTAAATATATACTCGGTTCCGATTTCAACCTTTCTTAATTCGTTCAAATCCTCCCCTGATTACCGCTGCCTTGCGGTTAGGGTTTTCCCAATTGCTGAGTACACCGCTTATTTCTGGTGTTTGGTGGAGCTGGCTTCCCACCAGTCAAAATTTGCAGTCTTACTTTCGTGATACACACAAATAATAACGCGCCCCCTAATTCCCCGGGTCTTCAACCCTCTTTTGTTCAAATGGTTTCAAATGTTCAAACCACGACTTTGACTCTGTCTCGGGGTTAGACCACAATGGGAGGTTGGTCACCACCGTACTTCCTAAGTACGCTTACAACAGTATCTGCGCTAATAAATGTATTACATGCACCTACATTGAACCGAGTACGTTCATCATCAGTTCTTATAATAACACCAAACTTAGGATCTTAGATTTTAACAAATCCTGACAAAATATGGACCGCAGTAGTAATTTTACCTGTATTACCAAAAATATTATTTATCTCATTTGCCTGTGATAATTTGTAATATCCAATGCGTAGGAGCAACAAATAGATCCCTTAAAGAACGATTCAGAGAACACAGAAATGCAATTTTAAGAAATAACAAAAAACATAGTAATACAATTTGTGGACATTTTAATAATGGCCAATGTAATATCAATCATCTCAGAGTACAAATAATTGAAAAAATAGACGACAACAGAACGAATGGGGATAACAGTGCATCATACAGACATTCTAGAGAAGCCTTCTGGATTTCACAGTTACGTACTAAAATCCCCCACAGTTTAAACGATAAACATACAAAACTGGAAGAAGAGATATCAGTACTCTTTAATATGCTTAATAATTATAACTACAAACTTTATAAACTTCACAAAAAAAGACAACGTTGAAAAAGACGGCGCTGTAATATTAGAAACAAACACACGACTAACCCTACAGACTTCTTTAATACACTAAATAATACCAAGTTTTGTCATAAAAGCAAAATTATTTTCAATACGGTCTTTAATTCTAGTAAAGGTCATATTAAACACATTAGCCAGTTCCTTAACTCAACTAATATTAATACTCCACTTCCCTATTTAGACATTCTAGATGACCTTCTAACGCACTATTTAGAAAGAAATAAGCGAGAACTAAACACCAAGACAGTTAATAAACAATATATTACAGTTAGCTTCAAGAATAAAGTGTATGATCAGCTATTTATAGCTAAGATAATTAAATCAGAGGAATTATTTAACATATGGCCAACAAATATAAAAGCGGACCAAAAACTTTCTAAATTCTGTAAACCAGCTGTAATCTGCAAATACAATGTCCCTATTGGCTCCCGCTTTTTCAACTACTGACAAATAGCGTTCAATGACCCTAAACTCCTACTTAGTCACACTGGCAACTGTACTTCTAGTGCTTATGTCAACAACTACTACGGACATGTAATAAGCGGTAAATTAGATGTCACACAAAATTCTAAACTAAGAAAGCTCTTTGAGATGAATGACCCAAATTTAGCTTGATGGATCAATTTGCACCAAACAACATTCCCCCCCCCCCGCAATTCTTCTCGACGACCACCACCCAAAACGAAACGAAAACGAGAACCCCAGCACCCTCCACCCTAATGAATGACAACCCACATATCCAACGAATAGACTAGATAGGATCAACCCCCCCCCCCCCCACAAGACCCTGGGAGGAATTAACAACTTACTATAGATAATAACAGGTTAATATGTCTTCAGGAACTCAAATCCAAATTTATTACCACTCCTTACAAAGCAAGTCAAAATTATGCGTTTATCTGCAAATAATTTTATGTAGAACAAGTTTTCAAAGAACTGGATATCACAGTTAATAACAACAAAGTATATGAAAAATCTAACATGAGTATAGAAGAAGCTAACAGTTTTCTACTTAAACTAGCCGAAAATTTATCACTTTTACCTGTTGACAACAATACGGGACTTCTTTTGTTCAGATTGTTCCTAAATTCCACAAGACTCCTATACAATTCAGAACTATAATTTGCAGCAATACTAAAAATATTTCTTCAACTTTAGGAAAGGTCTTACGACTTATACAATCCAATGCAGCCGGTTATTGTAGGTCAATAGGTAAATATACAGTTATTAACCCCTTCTGGATTATAGATAGCAACAAACCAATCGTTAAAGCAATTACAAAACTCAGCAAGGTTCGGAAATGCTATAATATTAACACTTATGATTTTACTACACTATATACTACCCTGAAACATAGTGAGATTATTGATAATTTAGAACAGCTGCTAGACATAATTTTCAAAAACAGCAATAAAATGATTTGCGTATCCTCCTTCAGAAGTTTCTGACTTATACTAAAACTAAGCATCCAGATCGGCATTTTTCAATCAAAAACGATATTATTAGACTGCTTAAAGCACTAGTTTTTAATACGTACTTTATGTCCAGTAACTGTGTCTTCAAACAAACCATTGGTATACTTATGGGTACTGATGCAGCTCCTTTTATCAGTAACCTACATCTCCACAACTATGAATGTAATTATATATGTAAAAATATAAAATGCCGAAGGGACATTTGTGATCACTTGAAATTCACTTTTAGATACATAGACGACCTCACTGTGATTAATGATTATGATAAGTTCGACCAGTTACACAAAGATATCTATCCGGAATCCCTGTGCCTTTGTAAAGTTAACAACAATCAAATGGCCAATGCTTTGGATCTCAACATTAAACTTCACGGAAATAGAGCAGATATTACCCTATACGACAAAAGAAACAATTTTGAAAATCTTCAATTTCCCACATTACAGTAGCAATCTCTCAAGTTCAGTTTTCACGGGAATCACACACAGTCAAATTGTCAGATATGGAAACATCAACACAACACGACATTTGCTAACTTCCAACTTGACTGAAATAATTTACTTAAAACATTCATAAACAGAGGATACGTGCAAAAGCTTTTATACAACATTTTTAAAAAATGTTGCACTATCAACAATTTCAAACTGCATAATTTTTAGGGCTAACAAAAAAATTTAACCTCTTTTTTATATAGCTTTTTTAATCCTATAAATAACAGTTTCTAATTTCCTAATCTAGCCTAAATAGCGTATAACCAAAAAGTTAGTTTTTTACTAGCTACGAAAAATTATTACATTCGGTAATATTATTAATGGTCTTCGCCTTACGGTGAACACTTTCACGTTCTCACCAATTTGGTGCCCTGGGCACCGCCCACACATTTAGCCATCTCCTAGGAGTTTGGCTGTTGATGCTCACACTTAGGTGCGGACATCCGACGTTCTATCATTATCTTTGGATAGTGAATGAGACTTGCATCGCAGATGCTTGCTACTTAATTTATTCCTCGGCATCATATTTTATATCTATTTCGTAAATATTAATCCACGCTATCATTTCGAATGTATTGGTAAAAATATTATTGCACGGTATCTTTTCAAATGTATTTAGTAACCTGGTCTGGTGATAGCCCTCAGATATAGAAACCTCGATATATCATGGCGCCCGAAAATACAGGTTCCGAGCATTCATAGTTAGTAGATATTTTATAAAAATGCCTGCCAAAATTAAAATATACTACTTTTTGGGTTATAACAATATTCTGTTCTTAAAAATTAAAAAGAATTTCAAATAAATATTTTTCAACTAAACTATCCTTTTATATAAAATTTTTCAATTACTGATTTTGAGTGTTCGATGAGGAAGCAGGTGTAAGTTCGTAATTTTATAACTAAATCTGGACCTGCCAACCTGTATCTAATTATCACCAATAGGTTGAAAATAGGGGAAAGAAATCTTTACTAGCATGATGATTTTTGAGTGCGTCACTTCGGTTACATTTCAAATGCATCATATCGGTGAACATTTTGAATACCAATATAGATATTTAGAGCAAATCAATGTATAGTGCCGTCCGCTTCTCTTGTTGTTACTTACAAACATACACTAGTATATTCTGAAAATGAGACTTTTGACGTTCCACGTTATTATTTTTTCAATTTTTACCTGCCCAAATTCGGACTTTTGAACGCTCATCTAAACTCGAGCTACCCCTTATTTTGATAGTCAATTTCGATTAGGAAATGAAAATCTTTTAATAAAAATTTCGCCAAGCAGATATCCAAAAGGCATGAAAACAGAAAACCTCTATTCCAGCACAAAAATTATCTAGAACCGGAACCTGTGTTTTGCTGGAACCATAACTCCGGTTACTCCATGAGCATTGATTTTATCCTAAACGCAACAAAACTACGATTGAATTGAGAACCCGAGACTTACCGCGACAAACACCCTTTTTATTTGTTGTAACTTTGGCTGATTTTATTGTTCCAAAAGGCTCACATAGTTTTCGCAACGTCGCGGTTGTGGCACTCGCAGACAGACCCTGGACGAAAAGATTTGTTTTGCTAAATATCTGTTGGTCAGCTGGCGTTTTCGGACTACTTGTGTCACCATTAAGCGAAGACGCGCTAAATTGAGCAGATGTAGATGATGAAAACCACTGGGAACACTGACGGCAAATCTTGATAACTTGAATCTGCTGAAATATACAGGAAAATAACTTAAATAATGACACAGAAAATACGTGTACAAAAGCAAAAATATAGCATATATACATATCGATTGAGAGAAATAAACTTCAGGAGTGAAACAAAAGTTATTGGTTTTCATTGTTGCTGTCATTGAAATCAAATCTGTCACATTTACTGGTTTCCAATGAGTACGGTTTTTGTACCATACATATATAAAAACTTAGAAATTTCCTGCTAGCAGCTTTTTTCAGTCAGACCAAGGCGTCATTATTTCACAGTTGCTATAATATTCACAGATTATAGCACGTTCTGGGTAACTCACTGATTAGAGACCACGGTATAGCTGTTCCCAAATTTAACACAACCGTCTGACAAATTTTACTTCTATGCGCATATCACAAGAATTCGCTGCTGTACTGACTAACCGATTTGCACCGTTAATGGAAACCACATATATTGAAGAATGCTGGAGCTATCTGAAAAACATCATCTCAGCATGTTGATAAGGACTTGGAGGACCACGAAGGAAGTGCGCAAAAAGTGCAGCGGGCAGC
>JASANE010025947.1:0-47938 GCA_030248225.1 Trileptium ribeirensis
ACATTTTTGCTATGGGTGAATTTCCTGCTGAACTTGGAATTGATTCAAATCACGATGTGGTTTGGAACAAATATCCTTAAACGGTTTAAAGGTATTTCATTAATGATGCTTAAAAACGCATCGGTTCGTAATGCAAACATGACCAATAAATAGGCAACTATATTCAAATTTAACAAACCCACACTTTGTCTCGTACTATAAACTGGAGCGGTTATCACACTAGCTGTTATATTAGCACTCACTGCAAACCGTGCTACTGTAAACAAAAAAGTTTTTGTGTTCTGAAAATTGGACAAACGTTTCACAAGTAACATTTAATGCAATAAGCGTGTACGATATAGAGTGGATCAATAAAACGTCATCAAATCTACATTTCAATATCCGTTTAATCCCTCCTGCAAATGTGACATGGCACAGCAGGTTGTTTATTTGTATGACGTGTTTGAATACGTATTTTTCAAACTACCCATCAACTACGAACATGGTACCATATTCATTCGAGCAACAGGAATATATCGAGGTTTTACTTGTTTTAACTGTAACACTGGATCTCAGTGCATGTCAAAATTAGCACAGTTTGACTTTGCGCGAGTACTTCAAGAAAGATATATAAACGTCGAAATCCTTGAAGCGTATCAATTTTAGTCCTCAATTACATGCGAAACAGTCATGTCATGGGTAACAGACAAGTAAAGGCTTATCATAACATTATCGATTATGTGCGTGAAGAATATTTTAAAGAGGAGATTGCTTTTTGGCAATCCAAAGTTATCGAATTTCAAAAAGAGTGTTATCCGAGTGGAGAATATATTGACGGGCGTTGTCAGTGTGAAGGTGAATTGCTTACTGTACTGCATTTACGAGAAACGTTGCTAACAACAGTTAAATTTATCACGATGGAAAGGAAAAAAGGAAAAACGTTTGAGTAATCAATGTATAAATTGTCATGTAAACTTCCTCAGATGTACACAACACATTGTAAAGCTCTTGTAAAGTTACTTAAATCAACGTAGATCAGGGCTGCTCTCATGAGATTTAAAGTGTTGTTTGTCTGAGTCATTATTTTCGGCTGTAACTTTCAGGGCAGCTTAGCTTTCATAAATGTCACGGTTCGTGTTCAGTCATCATTTAATAGAAAATCACGTTGGAAATTGTGTCGTAAGAAACTTTGTTCCTACAGATGACTATAAGAAACATATATATGAAGCTATAAGAAACAGTGATGACAGTTTTATAAGAGATGATAACCGGACGGAACACTTTAAAATGTTCGACAAGGTTATTGGCTACAGAAGCTGGGACAATAAACCCGCTAATATACTTTGTGTGATTACAGAAGGCAATACTCTCATAACAGCTTTTGTATATTCACATGCTGTTTATGTGCCAAAGAGGAAGTATGAGCTTAGAAACAGTTTGTAATTGTATTTGTAATGTAAATAGCTTTAGAAAATAAAGAAAAAATATTAGCCGCATGTAACACCGGTAAATTTGATATTTCAACGGCGTTGGCAAAGGATAGGGACAAGTGCAACTATGAATGGTAGCTGGAGCATACTAGTCATGTAAAATTCTTATACTATACATGAGTAGTATGTTCCAGTTTTCGGTAGTCATATACATGGTGAATGAATAAGCACAAAACAATTCTTCAGCATCAAAAGTACCACAAGCCGGTTCACGTTTGATGACTAATTGTTGAACAGTCAAGATATTCAGTATCCATGAATTAGCATTGAACCTTTTATACGTTCATTTCCAGACGTGCTCCTAACTATAGTGGAATCATCACAGCAGGCAGTGTGTTATGTAAATCCATCTTACGCGAGAGTCACGCAAGTTAAGTCACGCGTGTAAAAAGTAAAAACAAACCGTATCAATTTTATTTACATGATAATATGAATACATTTATATATCAAGATATATACATACACAAGACAAACAAAATATATCGAAGCAAAACACATATAGCTATATACAAGTTATATTAACAATTTAGTAACGCTCTCACGATTCAGACAGTTTATCTTTCACACAGGTGTATAGCTGCTTCGTATAGCTGATATTTAACAGTGTGCAAGCGTCCATAATTGCATTATTGGGACGAATGCATGCAGCCACCAGCCTCCTGATGCAGACGTTGCCCGGGTTCCTCGTAGTAGCACGCGTCGCACTCGTCAGTGTATTGAGTTCCGAGTTTCTCCAGCACCCGATCAGCTTGCTCGTTCATCTTTCGTTGTTGCTGGAAAAGTAGACGATCGGAATAACGGTTCCAGACTAGTTGTTGCACTTGTAAAATGTCGATGCAGATAATCACTTTGAGTGCGGTCCAGAACTCGTTTTCCACACGAGGTCTGGATCCTCCACGTGGTCGAAGTCGATCTGATCGTACACCATATCAGCGAGTCGCCGGGTATTGTCCACTTCGTCCAGATCGCGATCCGTTTGACCCTCGACTTCATCGCGAACAACAGGATTTTTGTTGCCAGAGCTGATCAAAGGACGTCCGTCATCCAGCATGTCTCGCGAATTGCCAACGGAACTGAGGTCCGTAGCTGCAGCTGACGTTGATGGACCCACTAATTGGATCTCATCGTCGTAATCAAGCAATTCTGCAGGTTTGCAGAACTTTGTGATTGAAGATTGAAAAGCCATTGGTATATGTGATAGCGAAAATTCTCAGATCAAAAATAACTTTGAGAAAACGTGATAAGTTATAAAATCGAGAGAGAAAGATGGGATTTTTATAAAGGATCTCTGGGTGGTAGTACAAGTGGTATCTGGGTCGATAGGTCATATGCATGCGTAAAATAAAGTAACATAGAAGCGGGGAGGTAATGTAACTCAGAAAGGGCCCGCAGTCATGGAATTTGCATGTTGATTACAATTTCCTCCACTGACATAATTAATCAACCATATAATACACATCCCACCCCAAATATAAGTCTCGGCGACCCAAATAACATCCCCTAGTTGACCCAAATATTACCCCCGCTCACCCAAATATTACCCCCGCTCACCCATATATTACCCCGGCTGACCCAAATTATACCCGCGCACCTTCGCCGGGCGGGGGGCTCACAACCAACGTTTTTCATCTACTGACATTGTCAAATTTTACAACTGTCACTGCTAATAAGAACTTTTGGATTCGCTCGTTTCACACACTTCATTCAGAATTCATCTAAGGTGATGAAATACGGAACTGGAACTGGTGAACCCTCCACACAACTCCCAACACTAATAACTTTTTCCAAAGGAAAATCCGCAACGCACCCCGCCAACTATTTCTGCGGCCGTTCGTCATCGCACAAATATCGTGATACTACAGAAAACTTTCGCATAAGTTATTAATTCGGAAAGTCATCAACCAGATTGTCACATAGATTTCGGTGAATTTATTATAATCATGTTAATCCTGAGATATATAAATCTCCGGTTAATACTATCATTTGGCTTTAAATTCTCCACAAAATGTATGTGATTTTTTATATTTATTTCAAAATATTGCATATCTTTTATGTTCGCCTATATGGGATCTACAACTGTATTGACCGGCTACATTGCCGATAAGAAGATAGAGATAAGTTTTGGGGTACCAAAAAGACTCATTTTAACCATTTGTGTATAATATTTTTAAGATAATTGATTATTTGCTGACCATAAATATTTATGGGTGCCTTAAAACGGTGGAGTGATTCATTTGAATGTATGTATCTATGACCGATATACCTTTTTGTAGTGATACTGTACCCTCTAAGACTCTCCCCTCACTAGGCCATGTGTGATTACCTGATTTTCAATAAATGTTTTTATAACATCTGCTTTTATAAAGGTTTCAAGAAAATCGAAACCGAATGAATGATTAATTTTTTGAACGTATCTGTGACAGATGCACCCGTTTTTGAAAGGTAGAGCTTTCCTCAGGGCCCCAATCCCCGAACTATGCATGATCTTGTGATTTCAATCTACTAAAGTAGTTTACTTCATCTGTTATTATGAAAGGATTCTAGGATGCTGAAAACGATGGAGTGACTTAATTGAACGTCCCGATGACTGATGTAGCCTTTTTGAATAGTACTCTGTTCCCTGGGATCCCATCCCTTTTGAGCCATGCATAATTCCATAGTTTTCAATCCAATATTATGCGGTGACATGCCAGTTGCATCAACTTGTATACGCTGCGTGCTCGTTGCACCAATTTATGAATGCCTCTACGCCAGCTGCACTAAGTTGTAGATGGTGGCATGCCAGTTGCACCAACTTGTAGAAGCTGTAAGTCAGTGGCACCAACTCGTGGATGCTGTCACGCCAGTTCCACCATGTTGTGGATGGTGGCGTGTGCTATCTACAAGCAGAGAGTACCTGGCGTACCAGCGTCTACAATTAGGTGTATTTCATGTGACAGCTTCCAAGGTGATTGTAGTCAAATGCACGCAAACTAATATGAATGCTGCATAAGAATTGCTGCCAAAATTTTCGATATAACAACATATAGTGCGGCGTTTATCCTAATCGGCTCACCCGCTTGTGAGACCTAAGGCCTCGAGGTCCAGGGAACCCCATTGCACTTCGGACCATGAGAAAATTTGGTTACAAAGAACCAATCATGTGGAGGTCTTATCCATCCATTGTCTGTATCACAGTATCAAAGATATTGTATGCATATCAGAATTAAACGTCAGAGAATGTGCAAATTAATTTTGAAAAAGTGCTGTGACCTTTTGGATATATGGATGAAAAACTGCACTGAAATTTCTTACTGTCTTTCAACCGATCATCGCAACCACAATTTTGACAAGAACACAAATTTCCAGGTTGCTTGATGTTGTAAACACTATAGAGATAGGTTAATAGAGTATCATACACCATTTTTATCATTATGGTGCATGTATAATGTGCTGTATGCAATAGGGTTTTATGCTGTAGACTATTGTCAGACAAAACTTTTACATACTGGGTTTTGTAAAATGCAAAAAAGCATAAGTATGACATTACTGTATTCAATACGCCTCTATCACCCCTGATTAATATTTCATGTAAAAATACATACTATTTGCGTTAAAATACTTAGCTTTTCGGCTATTAAAACCCGCCGCATAAGTTTAAAAAGTAAGCACCGGGCAATTGATGTTGTGTTCGAAAGCAAGCACTATCGTGAGTCCTGTATTTGGTTTAAACGAATCATACTTTAATAAGCTGGCTGCTCCCAAATATAGTTAAAATTTGTTTCTTTGCGGACAATAATGTTAACTGTGAAATCATAAATTGGCCGTAAAATGGACATACCACAGGACGTCCTAGAATTTTCATTTAAGGAGCCATTCGCTGTTTATATTTGTAATAACGGCTTTTAACCTCATGTAATACATAATATTTCTAATAGAATGTAATTATTCATTGTTATTGATATTCAGTGTTTGCGAATCAGGAACAACTGTGTCCTTCAAGAACGTTCACGCGATTAGAAAAAATCAGATCGTTATACCTTCAACATGTGAATTATTTGTAACCTTGTGTTTATGCTTACCTGCAATAAGGTCTTGCCTTACGAATTTCAAACTATTTTCCGTAGAATTACATAATAACTATGCAGTTGTGCGTCATATATAGCGCAGGAGCACATGGGGCGGAGGGATACTACCCAGCCTAATGCTAGCAACACCAAGCAGGTTTTTGATCACGTTTGAATCACTTACGAATTTCAAAGTATTTTCCGTAGAATTATGCATCATTTACGATAAGACGCATGCGCCAGGGCCAAATTATGTCACGCGTCCAACTCAACAGGTTAGGGTGAACTATAGATTAGCTGGACTACTATGGTACATTCTGGTAGCTTAGCTAGTCTTAATGTGACAAACAGGGAGCTTAGCTAGGCTCTGCGTGACAAACAGAGCGTCCGGCTGAACTCTCATTCGAGAAATTTTATTTAGCATTGTGCTTAGCGCAATAACCTTTTGTTCTATAGTATTTTCACATTAATTCTAAGTTATATATTTGTTTTAATATATACAATTAACGTTTTAAGCGGTATGTCGCTTTTGGGGCATTATTTAGATACGTATAATAAAACGTAATGTTCGCGGACTAAATAGACTCAGGCTTATGTTTTAGGGCTTAACTGAACACCTCGTGACAAAAGCACAGTCCAGCTCGACACTCGATGACAAATGCATAGCCTAGCTATGCTATTCAAAATTTAAATAGTCGCGCTGGAGTGTATGCGTGACATAGTAGCTAGCCCATTTGAACGCGCGACATAATTAGGACCATGCGCACTCATGTTATTGTAAATGATGCATTACATAATAACTATGCAGTTGTGCGTTATATATAGCGTAGGAGCACACGGGACGTAGGGATACTACCCAGCCTAATGCTAGCAACACCAAGCAGGTTTTTGATCACGTTTAAATCACTTACGAATTTCAAACTATTTTCCGTAGAATTATGCATCATTTACGATAAGACGCGTGCGCCAGGGCCAAATTATGTCACGCGTCCAACTCAACAGGTTAGGGTGAATTATAGATTAGCTGGACTACTATGGTACATTTTTGTAGCTTAGCTAGTCTTAATGTGACAAACAGGGAGCTTAGCTAGGCTCTGCGTGACAAACAGAGCGTCCGGCTGAACTCTCAATCGAGAAATTTTATTTAGCATTGTGCTTAGTGCAATAACCTTTTGTTCTATAGTATTTTCACATTAATTGTAAGTTATATATTTGTTTTAATATATACAATTAACGTTTTAAGCGGTATGTCGCTTTTGGGGCATTATTTAGATACGTATAATAAAACGTAATGTTCGCGGACTAAATAGTCTCAGGCTTATGTTTTAGGGCATAACTGAACATCTCGTGACAAAGCACAGTCCAGCTCGACACTCGATGACAAATGCATAGCCTAGCTATGCTATTCAAAATTTAAATAGTCGAGCTGGACTGTATGCGTGACATAGTAGCTAGCCCATTTGAACGCGTGACATAATTAGGACCATGCGCACGCATGTTATTGTAAATGATGCATTACATAAATAACTATGCAGTTGTGCGTTATATATAGCGTAAGAGCACACGGGACGGAGGGATACTGCCCAGCCTAATGCTAGCAACACCAAGCAGGTTTATGATCACTTTTGAAAACTCAGCACATCCACCCTCTTTGCTTCAAATTTTGAGAAAAAATGTGTACGCATCGGCAAAAATTTTGGAAAACAAAACAAAAAAAGAGGAAGTTCGCAAAAATACTGGGAAATTTGTCAAAATTTTAACAAAATTGGAGGAAATATTGAGTTTTATATACTCCGAAAATGTGTCTCCTGACTTAACTCGGGCGGACCTCATCCGCCCTGCCGGAATCATCAACCCCTCTAAACTGACGGACCTCGATACCTGTTATGAACATCCAGCACGAAAGTCTGTCATAAGGGTATAAAAAAATTTGGAATCCAGTGCTAGTTCAGTCTAACATGTCTAACATTTCTAACAGATACATGTCTAACAAGCCCATCAATTACAGCGGAGCGAAGGTTAGAATTGACGTATGTGCTATGTTTTCTCGTTAACTTTACTATATTCAAATCGCAATAGTTCGTTTTTGATCGCTTTGGAACGGTAGTTTCGACATAACAACTGTTTCTCGTTAACATACCGTTCTCAAACATTCGTGGATTAAAATATTGGAATGGTATAGCAATATCGCTATATATTCGCTAATTTTTAATGCAGCATTATTTTAGGCTTCCATCAGCTTATCTGCTCCAGCACCTTTTTCGAACGACCCGCATATAATTGAAAAACGACAAGCGATAGACGATAGCGTCAAAATTACGATGCAAATGGCATTGAATGGCACAGGTATTGTATCGTTTCGGAAAGCATTAAACGGATATTGTTAAGAATTAATGTTTTAACGCTATAAAATCAGACATTTTAAGTCCCACACAGATTGAAAATGAAGATTTTGCTGTATCTTAAAAATGAAATACATTTATTTTTCGTATTAAAATGAATGAAAAAATCTGTAACATGCATAGTCCAGGCAAAAGATACTTTGATTTACTGCAGACGAATTTATGTTCTTTTCTGAATTATGTAACTTACTGACATATTATCAAATATATTACATAGCTAGGTATTAAGAACTGCAACTATGGTTTTGGGTTTTTGTTTTTCTATATGCTTCTTTTTTCAAGTATCAAAGACAAATCTCACTGTAATTGGGAATTCGCCGAACCTTGCGCTTTAATACGTTTTTTATTTTACAACGTTGCTTTTAAACGCAAAATATGCAGTGTCACTCACAAATTGTTCTTATGATGTCATAAACCTAATGTACACTATGTTTGTCCTGCAGCAACTTCATTTTTTTCTTTTATGGGTTTCAATTATGTTGAGCTCATAAACTTTCAACCAAATTTATGAAAGGAGAAACAAGAATAGTTATTTGTGTAACCAGATTCTGGTGTAGTAATGTTTTATATATAACATCGTCGCGTTTTGTGCGTGATGCTTATGTGTGTGGGATCGTAGGGAGGAAGATCCGGGCTCAATTGGAAGAGTAAATATAGCTTGGCGATTCAGCAATAGGGGTGAAACAGCCTCTACCTGCACACCTACAAAGTAAACAGTACTGGTGATTGTAACAACTCCGTCAAGTTTTAAGAAGTTTAGCTGACATATAACCCAAAACCAACTGTTTTACATATTCATATAATTAGTATGCAAAATAGTTCGGCTTTAAATATCAATTCAGTCATAAACCATCGTTATTGCTTAAAAATATCAATTATCTTTTCCTCGAAATTCTGCTCCTAGATGACAGAGCTCGGGTCGTCGTTGATGCGTTCAAGAGGTACGTCCTTGTTACTATAGGTAGAACGTGTCATTTTACCGTTTGCATGTTCGCCCTCAAATTTTATTAACTTTTTGACCTTCATAAGGTCCGGCCGGCATTGACTATTGGAAAGAACTATGCATCTGCGCCAAGCGTACATTGACTGCCTCTTCGCCATCTACTCCACAATTACGTAAGAGTAGTCTCCTGCACAAGTCGATGAGAGCATATCTGTGCGATACTGCAAAAGCTACACATGCTACCGTTCGAATAACGTGCCTGCTATAAAATACTCTTGTTGATTCGAAATGCACTTCGCTACGAAACATGAGCGTATATTGCCGAGACGGTTAAAGCGTCGTCATCGCCTCGTCTGGCGAATGAACAAATCTTTCCGATAGATACCGCTAGAAATAACAGGTTTTGGTTTGGAATTGTATGCCGCAAACATTACTTGACAATAGTCTCGATGTGATATAAAAGACTTGCTGCGTTCTGACTATTTTATATTCTGACAATCTCTTGCGCTTTTGCAACGGTTTTGCGAAAAAGGCTTGTTATAAATGCCATTATTATTGTTACACATGATGCTTAAAATCTGGCATCGAATTGTTGAACAATTTCAGTTTTAATAATGATTGATAGCTTCACGTTCACAAACAGAAAAACATAAAGTAAAATGTGTACTCACATAGAAACCGAACCTCTGCGACACATTACTAAACTAAAAGGAAATTCTCCAAAATCAATTAAACTATTGCAGAATTTTGGATGTTGCAACTAATGTTTTAAAATTTGTTCATCGTTAAAATTGGAAAAAACCACTTCGTAATAGAAATGACTTCGTGGTAGCTTGAAGTTTATCAACCAGATTTTTCGAACAATCGCCGAAACCGCTGTGACCTCCGCTATTGAGTTATTGACGACAAATTTGTTATCATGTATTTGCACTAGTTATGTAATCATAAATGATACGAGATCCAATTGCTGACGGTACCTGAATACTCCAAAAGTGAATAAAAAATACAATACATTGCGGAGTGGTATATGCTGTCAACTATTTTGATCGAGATGTTTGACAAAGCAGAACCGATTCAAACTTTTCTGACAAAATTCGACTCGGCTTGATTTGAGATATGGGCGGCACAACTTGGCTCGGGTCGCAACGAAATCATTGTTGCAACATGGGCTCGAATCCTCGACCCCAACTTCAACACTTATGATCGATTGCGATTTGAAGTGAAGTTTTTAGATAATGTTCAAACCAGTTTAAATGATTGTCCACGCATGAATTTTACGTACACAAAAATCCATTACCTTTTTTTACATTATACTGTCCGGGTGTAGCCATCTATAAACTACTGTAAACGCGTTATATATCAGTTCTAGTTATTTAACGAGAAAAACAACTGTACCATGTAAAAATGTAGTTCCGTTTTATCCAAGATTTTGCCAATTATCACACCACGCACAGTATCACGGGTAAAGCCACGCGATGCGGTTCCATAAAATAATCTCACTTCACCACATATTCATGTTTACTTGAAACAGCGATTGCTCTTATTCCCTGCATAAGGCGATTTGAAAATTTTGTATTATCATATCTGAATATATTCGTTAACACAGATAATGATTTTTGTTTTATTACACATGCATCATTTCAGCTCCACGACCTGTGCGAATCTATGCCGACGGAGTTTTCGATTTGTTTCATTACGGACACGCTCGACAATTAATGCAAGTCAAACAGGCATTTCCAGCGTCCGAAGTGTACGTAATAGCTGCCGGTAAAATGGTTAATCGTTAATTCGTAAAAATAGTATGGTAGCAGAAAATTATTGGTTATACACTAATATAAGGCGCTAATATACTTAAGGTGATCCCTACAACCATGATTTTTGCTATTTTGTATAAAAACTGTTACTGAAGGTTTTTGGTAAAATGAAATTGACTGTAAAGCTGTTCGCGAACACACTGTGTTTGAAATCAAGTCATTTTGTGTTTAACAAAAATCAAGGTAAACCACCAAATATTGGAGACCGAAAATTTGTCGAATTCTAATTAAGCTGATTGGTTCGCAAACACCAATAACTTAACTACATAAGATCGATTTGTTTGTGCCGTCTCTGTTGCACTAAATATGTGTGCTAACACTAAATAATCTAAATACAAAATTGGCAGTCATTAGAGTATGGAGTTCCTGCAAATTGAAAGCCGCCAGAGTTCTCTTTGAGCACAAGGTATAGTTTGTGGCACTTGGATTTCATATTCAAGCTTTTGGTTATAAAAAAGAACAAACTTCAAGTATTTTACTTTAACATGGACTTATGATTCGATACCACCGATTAGGGCCTGTCGGCTGTTATCTAAAGTAGTCCTGTAAGACCCGGTTAGTCTGAAAGATAGTAAAATTATGCCACTTAATGTATTTAGTGTATTTTGCTCCGCACGGTGCTACCATACTACACAATAGTATTTTAATACAGCTTTTTGATTTCAGAAATAAGATGAGTAAGTTTTTTACTTTGCCAATTTTTATACATAAGTGTGCACTACAGAGACAACTAGATGCTGCCGTGAGGACGTTGGGTTATCAACTCATTTTATTTTTATGTGTCCGTAATACTCGTTTATGTAAAGTGAGATTAGGAAGCTCAATAGGAGCAGTATACAACAAATGACATATTATTATACGCCAAGTTTTCCGATCGACAAGTCTAGATTCAGTGAATCGCCCTATTGAAATTTGTGTCAAATAGATGGTATTATTGAATCGGCTAATAAAAAAATATGTGTAATTTTGGGTTCCGAAGGCGTATAAATTTTAAATTTTTATTTCTTGAATTTGTACTTGTTAATTCCTGTAATGTAACTTACACCTACGTTAAGAAACACAACGTCAACACCATAGTTTCTACAACCACGGGACATATGTACGATAATATACAATCAAAAATTCAATCAAACATTTGCCACTGATAGAATTGATGAAAAAGTAATATTTGCACAAAATAATTAGCCAAATCTGTTAACATATGAGAGAAAGGATATTGTGGTGATATTTATATATATATCCTTTATATAAGTATTTTGTCAGATCTAAAGCTAGGAAAATATAAATCCAAGTTGTAAATGGCACTAGCATTATATAATATGTGTTAGTCTGTAATTGATCCGAACAGATTTTGCGCTGTAAAATTGGTATTTTTCAATTCCCGCGTGCCAGGAACGCAAAAAAGGGACGAATAATTTTAACTGCAAGTGCCGTGGTAAAAATGATGTGCATCACAACACGTTTCTTGATTTACAGACGTTATAAATTGCGTTTTAGCCTTTTATATCACAGCTAGGCAACATGATATTGTATCTTAGCTAAATCTGAATATATAATTTTATTTAGTAACGATTAAAAACAACACACTGCTAAATTTCTTTTATTTGGAACTATTATGAGTGAGTGATGAGCGAGCCGCTGTCGGTCACCATTTACAAGACGTATTTTGTAAAACTATTAATGCACACGTTATGTAAAGATGAAAACATTATCATTGTTTTATTGTTGAATACATGCACTTAATAGGCTAAACACGAAACGGTAATTAATTCGTTTGTTTAAGAAGTGGAATGCAGAAACCGCCGTGGTAGATACAAGGTAACAATGCTACCATGTAGCGTGTAAAGTACATAAGTTTATTCATGTAAAATTTTGGAAACACGGTTTCAAAGTTTAAGTTTATGGTCGCCACGTTTTAATGCTAATACCACTGTCACACAAGTTGTTTCAGAGCTCTAACAGTTATAATAGCCACGAAGTATATGGCGACTGCCAAAATATTAGCGACGCTTGGGTTTTATTTTATGTAGTATGGTATCAATGCACAAGATGGCAGTGCTTTGGCAACACCTATGAGTTACAGAAGTTTAACATATTTCAATAAAACTTAAGAAAATAATTTGATTTTTACGATACTCTGTATGTCATACGTGCTCAAGTTCCAGGGATCCAAGGAAGTAGCCATGACCCTCGAGGGTGGGGGTTGGCCATTGGCCTCAACAGTGCGAAAATATCCGCGGGGCGGAGGGGGTCGGGGTGGATGTGGATGCCTAAGTGCTCGACGTGGGTAGGATGACATTTGGCCTGTGGGAGGGAAATACAACGACCTTGGGAACAACACATCGCTCCGAGAGGGACGGGTCCGACGCCCCAGGAGATAATACCTCATATGAGCGTGTATGCAGCATATACTGGTTAAACATAGCGTACACAAATTTATTTTTCTGCTGGAAATTTTTATTTTAAAACTACTTTTTATAAATTTTGTATACAAAATAAAATTTATTTGCATTCAGTTTAGCGCGTGCAGTAAACCTTGTACCGACTCGGTCGAAATAATAAAAATAAACAGTCAACATGTTCTATTTCCGTAACTGACCAAATTGTACCTCTTAAAATGTTATATCTCCAAAGGACATTAATTACAGGTTTTTATAAATTCCCAAAAATGTTCGTTAAAAATGCACCAGTATTGGCATATTAAAACATATGATGGGACACTGCCGTGTTCCTATAATTCAATATACAGGCCACAAGAAATGGAAGTAAAAATTAGACATAATTACTGAGGAACGTTATACAAAGAAAAAATACTTTGCAGAAAAATCTATGCAAAGTGAAACATTTAGTGTAAATGGGACTGTTAATCTTGATGCATTCACGATAACGTACGCTGTAGGATTGTTCTAAATTTCGTTATAAATAGAAGACGCTCACTATTTCAACCTGGTTCAGCATCGCAATGGTATACTAACAGTAATTTGTAGACTTTGATCAAACATGCTGACGCTCAGAGGTCTCAGAAGGAATAGCCGGGGGATCATTTCGGGGGAAGTGGGATAAAGCCAGTCGGAGAGAGGTCCCCGGGGGGTGCTGAAAAGAGTTGGCAGCGGAGAGCCATTTTTGCCAATTTTACCACCATTTCTGCTAATTTTCAACGTATTTTTGCCAAGTAGCAGTGAAATTTTACGCGCGGCATTGACGCGGGGGGGCATGAAAGGCATGGAGGGCCGAGGCTGAGTAGCTCCCATGAACACCGTCTTCATGACCTTTGTTCCTATCAATAATGTTCTAGCTTTGTTCATATAAAATTATTAGAGTTGCCAATTGCGGTGTAAAACAATTATTGTTCGTGACTGCAACCAGACTTCGTGGGAAATGGTTGAGATTATTATACACAAAAAATAACAGTATTAAACCGCTATCGTAGTATATATTTATATCAAGTCTGATTTTAACTTCAAGCATAACTGTACCACCAGTGCTGAAATCTGTCACTACGGCGGCTGTTATGTTGTTTGGGTAGCACAAGTGCATATGCAGTTTGTAATGGAGTACAAAACAGAAGCTTTCAAACTTGCAAGGCACAGCTTTTCGAATATTTGTACTAGCCACTACACCGGAAGATAGAATAAGCTACGAATAGCTGAGAAGAATATATACATTTCTGTGAATAACCCCGAGTTACATCAGAACATTAATCTATTGAAGCTTAATTTATGTTGTATCAATTTAATTTTATTATAATGTAACCTTTCACGTAACTTTACGCTCGACAACCCAACAGGTCTGGGATAGCATCTAAATATATAATGCGGGATTCACTTTATAATGTCCCCACCACTTGGAACTTATGTACCCCTCACACTGGCAGGCACACCCTAGACTATAGGGTGTCTTAGACACCCCTGTGTTTTTGAATAAAGTTTCAAATAAATTTCAAACAAAGCTAGCTAATAGTTTGGCTTATTTCAGACGGTGTCAATGAACCGTCGTTGCTTTTTCGTTTTGCTGAGGGTTTCCGCCACCTCGTGGGGTCATTTTACATAGGGCCTACAGGATACCCTAGAAAAACCACATTGGCAAGCATAAAACACCGAAATACTACATTACCAAAATGAGGTATCTAGGGCTGTGCTCGACACCCTCATACTTTGTTATATGGTGTGGGAGTCACTGTCACCGTCTTTACGGTATAGTCTACACTACAGGGGGACAAAAGTTCCAACTGCTGGGGACATTATAACGTGAATCCCGCATAAAATTGTTTGCAGTTGCTGGCGATGACATGACACATAAATTCAAAGGCCCGACTGTTAATTTGCTGCACGAGCGATACGAAAATGTAAGGCATTGTCGTTACGTGGATGAAGTATGTCCGGCCGCACCATATTATACCACTGTTGAATTTCTTAAAGAAATGAAGGTTAGCACTTTAATCTAAAATGTGGGAGAACGTTGTTGTGTAGCCATATATAAATTTACCGCTGCGTTTAGCCTAGGTAAAAGCGGACGCCGATTCCGTTAAATATTTTGTTATTATTAGGATTAATTTTGATTATATTATATTATTAATCTGTCGGAAGAATTAGCAGTCTTTATTACAAAACTTAAAAAATTTCCTGCTAAAAATTCATTTAATAGTAAACGTTCTTAATCGAAGCGGACGTAATAATCTCAAAAAATTCAGTATAAGTCTGTCCTGCAAGTTGAATAGACGAACTATATTTAAGCATCGGCACCATTGTTTTTATTACTAAAAGAAAGACTATTACTACATAAACCTGGTTATGCTTATATTCCAGTCTCAAGTTTGTAGCTAGGCCACAGTCAACAGCTAATGGAATTTCTGAAGCTACACACACAATTCACAGTTGTGTTTGCACATTGCGCTATTGCAATATTAATCCAACTTGATTATAGGTCGTTGAGTTCCGATTAAGTTTCCTGATCGCTGTTAATTCACCAAATTCACGTTTACAATTTGTCGGAACAAATATTTTTCAACTAATGCTTGTAAAAAATATTTAAAACTTTCTCTGCACAGTATGCGTTAGTAGAACAGCTAATTTTCCTATCACGATGCGGTATAAGTGCATATTAAAACTATTGGTTCTAATATTAAGGTACATACATCAAAAGTGTTGTCCTAGAAACACAAAAAAATTTAATGGGATGTAGGCAGCCGTTGAAAGCAGTTCGATGGTTGCGACAATACTTTGACATGCAATTTAGAGACACATTTAATAGCAAGACTCATTGATATAGATTCGAAGGACTTCAAATTTCCGACGGTAGCGGATTGCAATAAAATTTTTGCATAAATGGCCTGTGTTAAACATTGTATCACGGCGTTAACTATTGTACATTAAATGACAATTTTAAGTTTAATATTAACACTTTCATTTACGCGCTCCACGTATTTAAATTTCTAACAGCAACAAATTACATTATTTTCACATCCAGCGGATGCTACAGGTAGCATTTGTAACGGGTTAACTATCTATAAGAGTAAACTAAAACTATTTCTATATATATGGTTGTTATATCATATAGATTTCAATATTTTTACTTGGTGCTCTTAGTAGCGAATCTAAATTTACTTCATGTCCAGAAATGTTCAATGGAAATTGTTCAACGTACTTCATGCATCGAACCATTGGGACCTAATATATGATTGCAGGGCCACGTCTTATTAAATTTTATCGAATAAAAGTGACTAAACGGACTGTTGCGTTACACACTAGAATATTCAATTATCAGTAACTCTTGTTCATACTACTGCTGCATCGCTGATATGCTTGCAGTATCACTAAATCAATGGTATATTAACAAACAGCTCTCATTAAAGCCAAAAGACTGTTCAACTGCAAATACCAACAGTCGCTAAAATCTCACGACTCAACTCTATGTACATCATAAATACCAACAAAAACGAACGCCGAAACTCTGCGTCCATTAAAATGATGTGAATGCCACCACGACGGTTGCGATAACTGCTTTGCAGTGTCCGCACAATGGATTCATTTCTGTTGCGCCACAGTAAAGTTCTATTCTGACAAATTCTAGCTCGAATATTGACCATATTTTGGCAGAGCGCTCATCTAGTCAAGGATTTTCCCGACAACGCCGGAGCCATATGCTACCAAATACACGCTTACCCACAACTGATCGAATTCGTTCGCCGAGCAAACAAACAAGTAATGGATATTGCAGCAGCAGCATTACAACAAATGTCGAACTCGGCGGAAACGATACATGATACAGGTGACGAGAATATCACTAGCGATTTCGCGCAAACATAGCAAACAAAATTCGCATAGGCGCAGATTGTGGCAAAAACAAATAGTGCTGCTAGAGTAGTTGATACTAACTCAACCGATGGTGATGATGCTGCTCGACGTCGTTGTGTCGTCATTCGTGGTAGACGCGGAGACGGTAACGACTTCAAAGACGCTTCAAATATCGTAAAAGGATTAAATCCGTCACAATCCATTGTGGAACTCTGTAGGATGAAACAACATCACCTTGTTAACAAACACGGAAGTGGTGTACGTCTATAGCTTCTCAAAGCACGTTTTCTTTGTCCAGCGTAGCCAAGGCAGCGCTGCATCAAGCTTGCCGTCCCAAAGGAATAAGTGGCATGTCGGAAACTTTTTTCTGTGTCGATGAATGACGAAATCGGGTAGAAAGAAATTTCCATCTTTACGTAGAAGAGCAGAACAGATGATCTTGCCTCTGCGTCAGGCAATAATCTCAAAGCACGTTTCTTCGTCCAGGGTAGCCAAGCCAGTGCTGCATCAAGCTTGCCGTTCCCAAAAAGGAACAAGTGGCATGTCGGACATTTTAATGTGTCGATGAATGACGAAATCGGGTAGAAAGAAATTTCCATCTTTACGTAGAAGAGCAGAACAGATGATCTTGCCTCTGCGTCAGGCAAGCCAATAATCTCAAAGCACGTTTTCTTCGTCCAGCGTAGCCAAGCCAGTGCTGCATCAAGCTTGCCGTCCCAAAGGAATAAGTGGCATGTCGGACATTTTAATGTGTCGATGAATGACGAAATCGGGTAGAAAGAAATTTCCATCTTTACGTAGAAGAGCAGAACAGATGATCTTGCCTCTGCGTCAGGCAATAATCTCAAAGCACGTTTTCTTCGTCCAGCGTAGCCAAGCCAGTGCTGCATCAAGCTTGCCGTCCCAAAGGAATAAGTGGCATGTCGGACATTTTAATGTGTCGATGAATGACGAAATCGGGTAGAAAGAAATTTCCATCTTTACGTAGAAGAGCAGAACAGATGATCTTGCCTCTGCGTCAGGCAATAATCTCAAAGCACGTTTTCTTCGTCCAGCGTAGCCAAGCCAGTGCTGCATCAAGCTTGCCGTCCCAAAGGAATAAGTGGCATGTCGGACATTTTAATGTGTCGATGAATGACGAAATCGGGTAGAAAGAAATTTCCATCTTTACGTAGAAGAGCAGAACAGATGATCTTGCCTCTGCGTCAGGCAATAATCTCAAAGCACGTTTTCTTCGTCCAGCGTAGCCAAGCCAGTGCTGCATCAAGCTTGCCGTCCCAAAGGAATAAGTGGCATGTCGGACATTTTAATGTGTCGATCAATAACGAAAACGGACTGAAAGAAATTTCTGTCTTTACGTAGAAGAGCAAAACAGATGATCTTGCCTCTGCGTCAGGCAATAATGATCGATACGTTGCTGTCAAAAGAGACTTGTTCTTTTCGAATGTTGCAGCTTAAACAATGGTCTACTGGTAGGTGGAAAGTTAACTGAATTTGTTTTCAATTTCAGCGGTACTATCGGCAAACTAAGCGTAAATTTAAACTAAATGGTGTTGTGAGTTGGTCAACTAATTGCAATAGTTGCTGTGTGCCCACAAGAACAAGATCAGCAAATACTGGATTGTTTATACTTTAATGCAAATTGCATACGTAAAAAAACTGTGAGGCCTACAGGCAATGGTGGACAAGGTAAGTTATGCAGCAATATTTTTTATAGAAACTGTTTCGAAATAGCATGTACAAGAGGCGCAGGTATGGTTATCATGGTTCGCAATAACAGTAAGTTTGTACCGGTTTGCAGAAATTAAAAATTTTGGCAACTCATAAAGTTGTTTCACTTGATGTTCTTACACCTACCAGCATAGTTTAGCATATATTTATCGGCGACATAAGGCATCAGATAATTAAAATTTGCTTCTGTGCCACCATTTAATTGAACTAACCCCTGTTTCATACCCAGTCACTATAACTGGTGATTTTAATCTTCCATTTGTTGACTGGTGTATTCAAAGTTGGCCACAGCCACAGCTAGCTGCACGACTAAATGTTCCGCATGTTCATTAGGGTTCATTTTTAGGAAACTCAGACGAAATTGCAAATACGATTTTAAACCAGCCGATTTTAAAGATACAAATAATCTATTGCGAAGAACTAACTGGTACTCGCTGTTGTCGCAACTTTCACTCGTCAATAAAAAAGTGATGTGTTCAAAAATATGCTAAACAATATTTGTAATTAAAATCTTTCCACTAAAGTTCCTTTAGGAAATAATATGATGAGGTATCCGAACTATATACGCTGTCTCCTAGCCGAAAACTGGAAACCTAGGAGAAATTGCAAAATTTTCAGGAACTTTGAGTAGTATCAAATTCCACAGTGCCAAGTGAATAAAATCTGTAACTTCATTCATAAAAAAATCAGGAGCATCGGATAACACTCTTCGAGGTGATCGCAACGAATTGATGACATAACGGTCTAAGAAGTAATATGCTTGTGAATTCATTATTAGATTGGTTTACAGAGGATAAATGGCAATATTGCCATAGCACCATTAATTTCTGAGAGATCTGCAATATTTAGTTTGGCAAGTGCTGCTCTTCTGATAGTCTACAGACATTTGACGGAATTGAAAAATGACGATAGCCACTCGCCGAATGGATCTACGAAGTATTTTCTCCGTAACAGCAAACATATTCTCTGTTACCCACTGCCCCATATTTTTGAGCATTGTTTCAATAATGGTAGTCCACCACAAGACCGCAAGAGTGGCTATGGGCAGATGTAGTTCCTACATACCCAACTAAGTGTTTTAACTACAACCCAATATCGCTTCTGTCAAACATTTCCAATTTTAAGGAAAGTATTATTAATGAAGCGCTTATTGAACATTGGAAAAAATAGTCTTTTGACTAAACATGAATATTATCGAAACACTCAACCACAACGCAGCTTATCCATTGCTTGGCCGACTGGACTCGTTAACTGGATGACAAGAAATTTGTAGATGTAGCTTATGTTGACTTTGCTCGCGCATTTGAAACAGTGTCACATACAAAACTCATTCATAAATTAAATTGTTTTTAGAATTAATGGGCTCGCTAAGTCTTAGTTAATTGTATTTTTGAGTAACAGAAAATTTCGGCTAAAATAAACAGAAAATTTTCTGATTACTTTGATGTTACGTCTGGATGTGATATTGATTCTATTGAAACTATAGCAACTTAAACATGAAGCACAATGATCGTCATTCATTTGTCACTGATTCTGTGGCTACAATGCTATCTGAGGCAAATAGGTTTGCATCTTATTTCATTCTATCAATTCCACATTTTCAGCAAAAAACAGTGACAGAAAGTATAAAATTCTTCAGTAATATATATTTTTTCATATGTTTGAGATTGATTTTATTGCTCATGGCTTGGAATTTTCCGATAGTCTGCCGGGACAAGGTGACCCTGCAATAGATGATTACCATATATTTAAACGCGCTGGCATTTTCGTTGAAACTGAACGAACTGAAGGTTAGCCAATTATAATTGTGAACACTGATTTAGATAATAATATTTACCGTCAATTTATTCTACAGAGTAATTTATGTTTTATGTAATTGCTTAAACAAACGCATTGCCGCAGTCAGAAATTTCACCAGAGAAAATATATTTATAGCACATAGTGTGCAATTTCCGCTCAGATTCACTAAGTTCGAGGTTTCCAAGACTATAACGGAGCTTTGCAGTACGCAATCTTTTGTATTTTAGACATATCCAGTTGACCTGAAACTTTTATTAGTCATTGTTAAAGACAGATTCACTACTCAAGCAATGTCTCCCTTTCCTAGCCACTGTTGCTGTCGTCTTTTTGCAAGTCAATTTTTTTCGCTACCGGGCAAACTATTAGCCAAGCAGTACTTAATAGTTGTCTCTGCAATCCACCCTGAGCTAAACTATTCTTTGCACGTTTACGCCTTGTATTTCCGCATTGAACCCCTGCATACGCAAAACATCCGCAAAAATAGCGTTAAAGATTTTAATGTAAAAGCGGAAAATAAATTTTTGATCGAAAGTTAGCTACTACAAATTACGCAATAAAAGCCAAAATAATGCTATACATCAACGCATTTTCTACACTGCATAACATAAATTGATGCCGGTCCTAGTGACAATCTTATAATCCAGCTCGGCTCATAGCTAACATATCTACAGAACCTGGCGCGGCTTTTAAAATGTCACAGCAGCTACATCAGGCTAGCCAAGCTAAAGTTATCGCCGTGGCGGGCTGTGAGAAGATCAGACCCCAGTGCGCACATCTTAAGATAAATGACGCATAAGACAGAGGTCATCATCACCATCTTCGGCTAAAATCAGAGAACAAAAATTATCAACTTTAGGAAACACAGCTTCCGTCGTGGATGTCCCTAAGAACTATCAAGGATTGATTTATTGATATATTACGCTATAGTGCAGCTGTTAGCTGAATGTTGTATTAATACCAGAAAACTAAGCTGTTAATGTAGAAGCCATCCTAAACAAAATTAATAAAGTTGTAACATTTAGCAATGGTGACGACGTTTTGATTAGCAGACTGATGTTGCGGGTTCGGTTTAATTATAATCATCGGTTATTGTTTTCTCTGAAAACATCACTTTATGCTTTGTGCCGGCTATTTCTGTTACACAAAAGTGTTGTTGCTAACGCGATGGTTTTCCCATAGCACAAGATTTACATAATTATATAACGTTTTATTGATATTGCCACATAGTGTCCATTTGACAACTGGTACTTCAGCACTAATGAATCATACACATATTTGCAAAAGCAACATACTTTCCGAGATAACACGATAGTAAATTTTGTGCACTTCCGACCTGATATATAAAGCGTATTGCTACAACTACGCCGTGATATATCCAGGCAATTGAGATGCCTCTGGCAGCACATGCATAATAGTGCATTCCCATTAATTTTTATTTGATCCAATATGACTAATCAGGATAGGACTAACCAGGATAAGGCGAAATCATTTAATACAGACCGAGGTGCGATTGGAGCAGTAATTTTATCATGTAGGCACTGTTGTGCTGTAAACCGCTGAGCTACTCGGCTGGCTGAAGTAACCCTGAGAGCGTTAAGTTATAACGTTGAAAAAAGAACAGCATAGAGAAGGTAGTTCGGCGGGGTTGTTACTTTGGCCGTATGTTTTATGGAATACCCAACTGTAATATGGAATACCTAACTATGACATAAAAGTAATACTACGCTCATATATATCACCGCGCTCTAGATGCATCAGACAATTTTTTATGCCAGCTAAAACCAGAGTAAAGCGAGATCAGATAGCCATTTTCACAATAGCTACACTACTACTACGAAGTTTTCGTTATATCGTAGCTTTTTTCAGGCAAGAGAAATTATTTGGTAATAATTAAAGTGCAAAATATCAGCAAATACCTCTTAAATTAACCCATAAATTGCTGTTTGACTGAAACGTATACAAAAAGGTGATGGTATTTTAATGTAATACCAACCAATTTCCAGTTTTCTTGCTGGATTCCTATTTATGGTTACATACATCAATAGTTCCAACCCAAGAAGTGTAAACCGTTCAAACATTTTGCGTTTTTGTGGAATATATTAGCGGGCAGTTGACGTAATTGTCATGCGAGATTAAACTTAAGATGCCTCCACCAACCATCCTATTTTTAGTTTTGCGTAAGTTTGTTAGGGAACGCTTTTTGGTGAATTGAAATTCGGCATAAAACCGCTCGCCAACACAGCGCTCGCGATCGAAATTAACCATTTTGCGTTCGCGAAAATTCAAGTAAAATTACCGAAATTTTTGGGAACGAAATTTTGTCGATTTGAATTAAACCAGTTTTGTTCGGGAACACCGAAGGTCCTATAGGTTCAATTTGATAGTGACGTCACTTGTGCACTAAATTTGTGCGCGAGCACTGAATAATCACAATTTAAATGATTAGACATTGGGGAACCGAATTTCTGCAAATTGAAATCGCCGAAATTCTATTCAAACACAAGGTCTAATTTCTAGCAGTAGAGTTTGATATTTGCAATTTTCAGTTAGCAAAAACCGAATAAAATTCAGTCTGTTTTCTGTAACAAGGGTTTGCAATTCGATATCGATTATTACAAAATAGGATGGTTGGTGGACCTGAAGTTTACTCACGCATCATTTATGTTTAATTTACCTGATGTACTCGATAAATAGGAATTCGTTATTTATTTCAGGCATATCAACAACGGACATAATTTGTCGAATTATAAGAAACTACAACGGTTATGTTAAAAGAAATTTATTTCGTGGCCTCGATGCTAAAGATCTTAATTTGTCGTATACCAAGGTAAAATTAATATCTAAGTGAAAATTATAGCGACGATCTAAAATATTTAATTTTATTTATCTTTCCTGCTTTCTGGATTGGTTATTTTATGACGTCTGTATAGGGGCTATGCACCGTTATCATATACTGCCATTCCAGCTGTAGAAAATAATGCGGCGTTCACGTTATAATGTCCCCAACGTTTGGAACCTATGTACCCCACACAGTGTCAGACACACTGTTGACAACAGGGTGTCTTAGACACCCCCATGTTTTTAATAAATTTTTTCAGCGGTAGCTAGTTACGCGTATTATCACTTGCCGACAGTGTCAGGCACACCGTGTCTTCTGGCAGTTTTATTGACACTGTTCGGAATTATTTGAGCAATGTTCATATGGGCTAGATACAAATATCGAGAATTTAGGAAAAACTCCACAGGACAGTTGACTAATAAACCGCATTCGCTACAGACAGTGTCCGTTATAGTTAATCCGCGCCAAATTGGTAGCTAAGGGTGTGTACGACACTGTCTAGAAAAAATTTAGTAGCTAAGGGTGTGTCGTACACCCTCGGCATTTGATTTACAGTATGGGTGTCACCCTGACTGTCTATACGGTAGGGTCGCGACTACAGGGGGTCAAAAGTTCCAAACAGCGGGGACATTATAACGTGAACGCCGCATAAGCTGAACTTAAGGCGTCATTGTTTCATAAAAGTTAAATTTATCGGTATTTGCCTGGACTTATCTTTGAACATATCGGAGAGCATATTACTCTTTTGTTCACTTCTTCCCGAAATTCTTTGCATCACGCATGTGTAATGTCCGAGACCCCAGGGGCTAGCTGGGTCGTCGGTACGCCTTCGGCCTCCCACGGCGGGTCAGCCGGTCGGCGGGAGGAAAGATTGTAGGGGTGTCCGAGCATCGGTAGTATAACGGGCTACCCCCTATGAGCACATTATGCTTTAAATATCAATATATAAATTGTCCTACTTTACCTGGTTTAGTAACCAGCAGTAATTGCTTCGTTGAAACATTTATAGAAAACACTAAAATAAGGCGTTAATGTTGTCAGACCATTTTAACACACCGTTAACATTGCAACAATATTTACCAGGCACGTGGTGTATAGAATTTGCATTTGCAACTACTAATAGTCTTCAAACTGCAAAATATCGCACAGTATATTTGTCCCACATTTTACGTTATTTATCATACATGCTCATAGGAGGACAGGGGCATCATAACCCTGAGGCTCTGACCCCCGTGAGGGTGTCGCCGATTCCGCCTCTTGAGGTAGCTTCATCACCTGAGGCTCCGCACCTCCTCGGAAAATTTAGGCATATATCGGTTCGAAATGAGCAAACATGGAGCGGAAGTCGTAAAAATTATGCTAAAATTGGTAAAAATTTTGGGAATATTTACCAAAATTGGGAAAAAATTGGCAAAAATCGAGAGAAAATTTTGAACGATTTTGATTCCCAAAAAATATTCCACCGACGACTACGCCCCCCACCGACTGACCGATCCCCCAGGGGAGAACCTTCCCCCTTGCAGCACCCGGTATCTCCCCTCGGTCTTCACATGTTTATCTATATCTACAAGAGTTGCATTTATGAACATGTTTTATATATTTATTTCTACATATGTAATAATATAGAGTGTCCTATAAATAAGTATAACACTTAATGTGTCCATATGCAATTTAACCGAGACAGATAATCGTGAACTGTTTGGTTTATGTTTTAGGCCAATATTATTGTGTGTTATTAACACCAATTACGATGCATCCACGAACAAAATATTGCGTACTCAAACTTTTAAAATGTCAGTGCTGTTATTGGGTCTTTCACGAGCTTCTAGCTCTAAAGCGCCTTATGGTTCGCTCTATTCTCAAAATGAACGATAATTTCAATGAAACTGATTCAGTTGCTGATCATCGCCGCAGCGGCAGACCCCATTGGGGGAACATTCCTGAAACTGGACAGAAATTTGACTCCCGCCTGCAAAAATCGCTTAACAAATCCAATAGACGACTTTCCTTTGGAGACTCGGATCTCTTGATCGACTGTTCATCACATTGTGAAGTTCATAGAAGTACAACGCCTTCGCCTCATTCTGGTTCCCGATCTAAACGAAGAAGATTACGATTACGATTGAACTTGCTTAACTAGGTTAGCCAAGCTGGACAGCAATCATGATCACCTTGACCTTGTTAACTGGTTGGACGTAAGCAATTTTTGGCTTGATGGTAGAGTAAATCTGCACAATTCTGAAACAAATTATAATAAGTCTGTAATCGGTATAGCTGTTGTTCCCAAGAGAATCTCCTTATCGTGGTTGTGAACGAAATCAAATCCACTAGCGTCATGGGTTGCATGTAATTCACTCAAATGCTGTAATTGCGCCGTTCCTTTTTAACAGAGGGGAATTGTACCCAACCATGCCCAAGGAACGGTTCTTTCTAGAATTGCTGGATCTAGCAAATTTTTGGCAAAATCTCTGTTTTACCAGGATAGTACTCTTAAGCCAAGAACGTTAGGCATCATGGGATGACATCTTCACTGGCAAAGGGTTTGGTCTCCGGCGTCTATGTGATTCGCGTGCTCGTCGTCCGATTTAACATCATTTCATTTTTTTTCTTTCTGGTGTTCTTAAGTAATAATGTATACCCCAGGGAGCATCGTGCTACTTAACGAACTGAAGAACTTTATTCGAGAAGAACCATCTCTTCTGGAACCCAAAATGCAAAGAAAGTTTGTCGAACCGTGCGTTTCAGACTGGAGGAAATTATTGAAACAAGCATGCGTCAGTTTCATAAGTAGACTGAAATGGATACCGAAAAATCTAAGTTAACGATAGTGCTAATGCAGTGAATTAGAAATCACTATTCGAACATTGTTTTTGCTGTGTACCAGCTCAAATATTTATACTTACTTATGGCACGCCCTGTATATTACATGAGAGACGACATACTAAAGCAGACAGCCGCCATGACAAAAATGTGTTAATTTATGGCACTCCCTGTATATTAAATGAGAGACGACATACTAAAACAGACAGCGCCATGACAAAAATGTGTTAATTTTTTTGCAAAACGCAAAAAGAAAATAATCTGAAATAGAATAGCAAAATTTTTTAACATTTTTACTAAAACACACATGTAAAATCCGATAGATGACGTTATTTTCAAGGCAAAACCATATTTTCAGGCTATGTAAACCATATTTACATATATATATAACTCAGCAAATCAGCAAGGTAAACCATAAAAATTGTGCAATATAATGTATGTAATACAAAACATATATACTACAGCGTACAAAAAACAACCTGTAGGACCAGTCAACATTTAGTAATTACGGTTTAAAGGTATATACCGCACCCTTTTGTGTCAGATATTGTAAACTATATTCATTCAAAATACAATAGTTTGAACAGAATCTATCTTTTACCAGTGTCAGTTAGTCTCTAATGAACCAAATGCTTTTATTTGAAAGTCATAGAATTTATGCCTTGATCAGTTACGTTAGGTTAGTATAAGCCATTTCTAGTAACCAGCATCTTAACCATTAGCGACTGTCTCATTGGAAATTATTAAAGCTATCGAACAATGTTCATAGTTCATGAAAGCAAATAGTTACCGTTACCAATATAGGTTTGCTATACTCCCGGAGTATACTGTGTGTGTCATGACAAACAACCTGTTAGAGTTGGATAAACCGATGACTTGCAAACTGAAACAAGCCAAGCAACAAGTGCTAAACCTTCTACCCAAAGAAAAGTTCCGTTCCAAACAAGAAGGCTTGCATGAAGTTGGCATCGAAGCAACAGTGGCAAATAGTTTCTAACCCTTTAGCTCACATCAATTATTTTGATGACTTTAGAATCTGTTCGATTACTAATTTGACACCGTTCCTTAAAGAAAATTCACACAGAAGTGACTATGACGTCCATGTCCTTACGGTAGCATTAAGTAACCTGTAAAATTTAGTACGTTAATGAACAAACCCAAAGCTCCCGTAATGGTTAGCTTCCGTATTCGATAGCTCTCAAAAAATTCAGTAACACCCCTAGTCAAAAATCTCCCTTTAAATTACATCCGTGGCCATTACCAAATCACATGTGTACCCTTCGTCAACAGTCGTCGAGCTAAATATGCACCCCTCTTCCGGAATGCAGCGCAAAAATGAGCCCGAAATGAGCCACTAGGTCCAGGGGCTGTCGTCGACGCCAAGATCGCTCGTCCTGAAAGTGTGACGAGTGACCAAATTAGGTTTCTGTTATCCAACAAGTTTAAAATATAATTTGCCAGTGATGATCAGCCTGGCAAACCCGTAACGCCTATCGGCAAAAGTTGTTATGAGGCTAATGCACACAAAATAAAATGATGCAACTGACACGTCCAGATAAAGAAAAAATATTTTAACGACGACAACGCCATAGAGAAATAGAGTAGAATGATGACCATACCCTGTGCCTTTCAGAAGTGTCTCTGAACCCTGGGGCCTTCGCTAAAAGAAAATAGGATACTGGCACGATTGGACGAGCAAATGTGCATACAAAAATTGCCTAGAACAGTACAACATTGACATTCAGCGTCTGGTTGTCGCAAGCGAACGAATTCCGTTGACCTGAAATCAACGAGATAACAATGACCAAATCCGAGTCAAATATATATTGCCTTTTCAAATTTACCAGTGTTAATAAGCTCTGAAAATAATTTGCCAAAAAAGCTTGAAAGTTTACAATCAAAACAGAATAACAGCAAAAACTGTAAGTTTTAAGTCGTGCACTAAAATAACAGAAGAGCCGAGTTTAGAGTCTCAAGGCACATTGTTTCAAGTACAAATCTTAATTCGTGAGTGAAAAAGTGGAATTACAAAATGAGGGCTTTAAGTGGAACACGGAAAAATAATGTTGTTAACCGACGATGAGGTGTTGTTGTTAAAATTTGAGCGACGATAAGACAAGAAAATGAGACTACCGCCAATGAGACCGTTCAAATCATTTCAGGCACAAAAATTCTAGGCTTTCTTGAGTGAGAGATCGGAAACGATAAGTCGACCTTATTACGCGTACATAGGTATGCCCAACTAACCCTGAGAGGCGGGAATATAATGCAGGTCATGCCGTTATCCACATTCTCGATATACTAAGCATGCGCCTTAGTTTTAGCCTAAACTTAGATCCTTATATGAGACATACATTAAGCCTAAGCCGAAGGGGAAGGGTTGACGCCTCATGAACTACCCGCTTTAAGCTGTTCTTTTTCTAACGTTATAGCGTACCACCCCTCAGGGTTACTCAGGCTCATATATCTAAGGGTTGACTCTCCCCGTGGACAAATGAATCATGCCATGAAACTAGACACGCGCGCAACCAAAAGGGGCCAGGCCAGACACCCTGACAAAGCCCGCTTGTAGTTTGCTAAACTAATCATTTCTCTGAGAGTAGACGCACAGCTGCCTCTCCCTTGAGAGTTGAGAATGCCGGGGTCGCATGTGCACCGTTCAGTAGAAACCCGACGGTGCAGCAAAATAAACTGTTTTGGCTATTGGAAAAGTTTTTGTTTTTGGTTGGGTTGGAGTCGAAAATTTTTCTTTCCAATGCATATCGAACTTGCAGGAGCTGCGAATATATTCGAAGCGTAGAAAAGATACGATTCCAGCTTAAAACGAATACAAGAGCTTTTAAAATGATTATTAGCACACAAGTGTACAATTTTATGGCCGAATTAAACGTGAAATTTCATAAAATAAACAGTCCAATTATTAGAGCAGAACAGGTGTAATTTTATGTTTATAAGAAAATAGAATTTTAAAATGAACATACAAAATAGCGCAGACGTAGTTGCGTAACAACCGGAGAGAGGAGGTGTTCAGAGATGTCCGCACCCCCAGTTTCAACCTGGAGGTTCTGGACTACCCTCAATGCTTGACTTTATATTTAACAATACTTTTTATCAACAACCATTTATTTGCTTACTGGTAAAATTATCCCTGCCATTTTTCTCTAATTGTTATTTCCAAATATCTCAAGAGCGAATGAAGATATTCTCATAAGGTATTTTACATAGAGTCTTTCCCTGAGGCGTAACCGCTTTGGGGGTCCGGGTATCCGGCTCACCCTTTTCCATATTATAGATTACGGTAATCTCTCTTAATGTTACAACCTCTGTTTTGTCAATCACCTAGCACTAAATGCACATTTATGTTATGGATCAAGCCTCAATGGACCTCCCGCCTCAATTTTAGCTCGCGGTTACGCTCCTGCACAGAAGTCGTAAGAGACTATATTTAAATGAAAATAGAAATTTTAAAAACAGAATGAAAGTTGAGAATTGGCGTGATTCTACGTTTATAAAAGCAAAAATTTAAAATTAGCATGAAAATTATTATATATTTAAAATTATTATAAGGGATACAGTTCTATGTTTAAATGGAAAAAGAAAATTTAAGATGAAAATAAAATTATTAGATCAGAAGAGGTACTATGCTAAGATTAAATTAAATTTACGTTTTAATGCAATAATGATAAGCAGCTTGTTGGTGCAACATCCTAACACCATGCTCATACGAACCCGGCTATCATAACCTCAAGAACGGGCCATAAATTTTGGAATTTTACCACATTCCTCGGTCAGACCCATGAAGCTACGGAGCTTAGCAGGTCGTTAGCTGCGCTTCACGACGTGTGTTCTGACCCACCCCGATCGGTTGCGCACGGTCTAGCAATTGATATGATCGCTGAGTTCCTCAAGAAGATACCCCGTACATTGGCAACGACACCTGCACACAGGTCATAATGCCTAATCAATATTCCTCATACTAATCTCTCTTGGAAGTTGTTTGATTCGATATTATTTAGCAATAAACTAGAGCATGTCTTTGGAACTTGGTATAAATTTGGTCCCCGACTCGATCAGCCATGATTCTAACCCTATGAATTGGTTGTAGCCAATATGGCCCCCTTATGGGTTCCGACGGTCCCTAAAAGTTTATCGTCAGACGCTCTGTAGGACAATCTGCTAACAGTAATTGCTCGTTTGAAAGGATGTAATTTGCCTAGTAAATTTTATCAGAGATTAAAGTATATTTCAAGAAGCGTCTCCTGTCTCTGAGTATTGGTATGATCGCTGAGGTACCTCAAGTAGATTGGCACCGACACCTGATCACAGGTCATAACGCCTAACAAATATTCCCCATCCTAATCACTTTTGGAGGTTGTATGATTCGAGATTGTTTAGAAATATACTGGAGCATGTGTTTCGAACTTAATAGCAATTTGGTCTGCTACTCGATCAGCCATGATACTAATCCTATGAACTGGTTGTAGTTAATATGGCACCCCAAGGGTTCCGACGGCCCCTGAGCGTTTGTCAGACGCTCTCAGTAATTGCTCGCTTGAAAAGATGTAACTTGTCTAGTAAATTTTATCTGGGGTTAAAGTATGATATTTCCAGAAGCGGCTCCTGTCACTGATTTCGCTGGTTCCTCTCGCACTCACTCCTGTTACTCTCACGTATTAATGTTGGTAGAAAACCATATTCGCTAGGGCTTGGGATTCATTATCCACAGGCCGTAGCGTAGATAGTTGACCGGTGCGAGCGGACAAACGTATCAAACGCTGACAAAATGTATAACACGGAACAGGGTGATATAATTTTTATAACTATTTTACTTTAAAAATCTCGATGATACCATTATAGAACACGGGATCCAACGTAAGATGCACTGCAAGCAACACTACCAAATTAGTGAGTACATATTTGAAACGTTAGCGAGATCATGCACCACTGGGTCGCATTAGAGAACGGGATTTAGAAGGGGACCAGGAACGACTACGATCCCAACTAGACGGGTACCAAAAATTATTGTCTCAACGATCACTAATCTTAGCGAAACTTAGCTCAGCTTTGACCAGGAAACGTTATTTGACATGCTTCAGAATTCGCTCTATGTAACGCGCATCGCTCCCAATATGCGAATGGGGGCGCGTGGTCTACTCGCTAATTCATGCACTACCTAACGGCGAACCCGTTCAAACGAGGGACAATGTTATTGCAACACAAGAACAAAACATAAAAAGCGTGTGAGATCAACTGCATGGCTATAAACTATGATAGATGTTACTACTTAAAATCATAATACAGGTTATCAAAAACCTAATCGAACAAGTATGGTTCTCAATACCGACAGAAACTCTCAAGCAGATGGAGGTCAGCTAAGGTTCAATCTATCCTTTCCGTAAACACAACCCTTAGCTCTGGGCTCAATCTGAAACAATTCTAATGCTTGACCAATCGTGCATCAACTATAGACGTCGAATTCTGGCACTGAGCAACGACAGATTAATACTGGGGTTTTGATGGGTCACGCCCGATTTATACATTTTGTATAAACGTAATCATTCACCAAGTTTAAAAACCAGTGTCTCCACGAATCTGTGATCATACGATCATTAACGCTGTCCAGAGACCGTAATGCCACGCACTAGCGAGCACGGTAGTCCCTTACTAAAAGAGAAGTTGCAAATTACTCAAGCTCCTTGCACTGTCAGAGCACCTTGGATCATCCACGAGGTATCGTTTCGGTTTCTTAAGCTTGTACACTCCAATCTTCTAACGATTCGATATCGCACTATACACTCGACATTAGGTTAGCCTATAAATTGCCAGTATTCTTGATTTATAGGTCTACACTGTAAGTATCACGCTTTCACTCGTAATATCCCATCTCACGGCCGATACCATCGGGTGAATCGCTCTGTGGCGACAAAAAGTCTTTACACCCATTTCGAACCTAGTCTCTAGTGTTACTTTGACATTGCCCTACTTTTGTGTCGCTCTGGGTTCGCTATTTTAACAGGTGGGGGCACGATTAAAAGTACCGGTTTAGATTAAATACTCACTTAGTAAACAGGAATGTGCCTCCTGGGTGCCCTGTAAACGAGGCATTGCAGAAAATCTCGTATGTATTGAGACTTAACTTGAAAAGACCTAGACTGATTTCCGTCGCAAGCTGAAACGTTAAACTTTATTTTGAACCCTAGAGGCGGAAACTAACCGGGCTCTCGCCTCCTTGTAAATTAGTTGCAGCATTATTTGATCCGCTGCCGATGAAGCGAAAACATAGTGAAGCGACTTGCCACACCGTAGGAATGTCTTAGATCTAACCAAACCTAGCCACCCATGTTGAACAGCAAATTCTGTGTCAACGTGAGGGCAACTTTAACCTAATCTAAAATGACGAATTGGCTTCGTACGGCAATAAGAATTATTTTTGTGGTAGATAATTTGACAAACCACACTAAAACCCCCGAGGTTTCAAGCACTTTTAGGAGTCGCCACTGTTAAAGTTTTCATTGTCATTTTTCGTGGGAGCGATTTGTGTTATTTTCAGCGACTTGCTATCTAACCAATTTTACTGTTCAGGAGAATCTAGTCAACTTTTGTAACTGACTTACAGCCAAATTCTATGTGAAAGTCTTGCGGCGCATCCTGGACTCATGCGCAAATCGCGAAACGTTCCCAAACCTAGCTTAGATTTGCACAGTCTTTACTTCCGCGCATATTTTTCAGCAATTGTCCTAGCTACCTTAGCTCTCTGAACTCTCGATTTCATCCCCGTTTCGTGCTTAATCCCTTCAGAACCCTCATTTTAGTCTTCCTTTTTCGTCCTACGGTTCCCCTCCGAAACCCTAAATTTGTCTTTGCTCGTTTCTTTACTTATCCCTCCCATCTTTTCCCTTTTCTTCGTTGTTATCATGTGTTGTGTTGTTATTGCGAGTGTCTTTGCCACTGCGACGCGCGTCGCACCAAAACTCGTATTTTTGATATTTCAAGAGCGTTGGCGCTACCTAAGTGGGCGCCAGCGAATCAGTGATCCTGTCAATGACTGATAATAAACAAGGAAAGACGGAGAGAAATTTGAACGAAAACATGCGACTCAAAGCTCAAATTTGGAACTGTGGATGCCAACTGCAAGCCTAAAGAGTCGTGCCAATAAAACAAACATACCCAAAACTCAGCGACCAAGCCGCCATAAAAATTTAAGGAGGTTTTTCCCGCCCGATCTCACACCAAACCTTTCTCAGATCGGGTCCACATTTGTAGGTTCTCGTGCTGTACGACATATTTTGTCCCCAATTCAAATGTCCGAAGAAGTGGGTTAAAATTTTGACTCTGTTTAATCCTGAGTAACATAATGCACGCCAGAAAGAAGCTGAAATTGTATACTCAAGGGCCGGTCCATGAGCCGACGTCCACTGAAACATAGGTAAACCTAATATCACTTAGCCCAGATATTTAGCCCAAAAGAACGGCAATGTTACTGGTGTGCAGTTCAGGCTAATTTCTCGACGCGAGAGCGCGGCTCTGGCTTACACTATTTAATCTGCTAACGGAAAACAACTTATACTATTTAATGCCCAGCCGAAAACAACTTCGAACCTGGAGCACTTAACAAATTGGTCTTAGTTATCCCACAAAATTAGCATGTAGATCTCCTGATAATTTCGGTCTGATTTATCCAAGGAAATTTAGGTACAAAGGGTTTGTTAGTTTTGACTCAAATTAGCCGATAAATTTGAATTCACAACCGACAAAAATCAGAATAAACAGGAGCCCGAGTCAACGCAACTACGATCGTATCAATGCTAGGTACACTGCTGTATCACGAGTAACTTATAAACAAGCATGTCCATCCATTTGATATTTTATAAGTTAGGGCGCGGTGTATGGGGTTTCGTATAACATAATTCAACAACAAGATATTTTCTTTTATGTTTAATTGAGAGGACGCACCGACACATCCCGTGTCCTCAATCTGTTCGGATTTGGTTCCAAGTGTCCGGCTTCAGAGGCGAGTTTTGTACATGCTTACGGTCATAGAAAGGATCATGAAGGTCGCCATGTTATTCCAGCCAACCGTCAGACCTTACCCATTTCTGTTGAGTAACCCAGGGCCTTGCTCATCTCGAAGATAGCAGTCGACGGTGGCTTTTTGTGTTTGATGACGCCGAGGCAACGAGAGACCACTTAATTTTCAGATCCAACAGCTTGAAGTCCGAAAAAAGGAATTTTCCAAATTCAGTTATACCAAAAACGAATTTAATCACTGAGAAGTGATTGTTTGTATTTTGTTTTGTTAACTTGCCAAGAACCTTCCTTTTGAGGTAGGTGGACCATGGGAACGATTGGAATTTGCGTTTTTCGGACGCATCCTATACGCACCAGGGTCTTCCGGTATTTCTTTTACTAGAAAAAAGCCTACCCCCCTTCCCTCGCTAAAAACTAAACACAGGTTATACATGGACACGCTTTTAGCTTAGGGGATAAAAGATCGTAGATTTCTAAGCTCCCCCGCAGCTTTTCCGGTAAAGACCCTGAGGAGTATCGCCTAGCGGCAAGTTGTATGTAGGCACTTATCTCGGCGGGGCCTCCTGCTGTAATTGGCGGGAAAGACAACTGAAAAACCCCACCTTATGCATCATTTACCTTAAGATGTGTGCAGCAGGTACTTATTATGGCACAGTCTGCTGCGGTTCTAAAGCCAAGCTTAACCAGTGTGGCATTTTTTGAGCCGATCCAGCCCCTACAAATATATTAGGTAATAGTTAAGCGAGGCTGATAAATTGTCACAAGGGCTGGAATAGGCTATAACACCAAGAAATATATGACGTCAATGGAAAATAACGAAAAAATGGAAATTGGTGATACATATGGTGATATATTCGTAAAATATCCTTCCAGCTACAATAGCATTTTCATATTTTTATGTATGAAAGAGCGTGTTTTACATAGCTACAAGGTTGGTTAATAAAAGGAGCTCAAAGAAACACTTTGAAAATAGCGATATTTACATATTTATTTTACCTGCATTTATACGTTTTGCTTTAATTACTACACTAATCTTGCCTTTTTGGGCCTAGAGATAAATATTTTCGCTGTAACACAATCTGCTAAACTGAATGCAATAAATATTTTTTAGTAGTCCGTCCCGGTTATCAACCCCTAAGACGTAGCCATCCCGCCTCGTACAAACATACTAGCGTAGCTTAGCGATTTATTTTATTTATGAAGGGCCCGATGTACCTGTGCCTTTTTGTCACGGGTCGGAATTGGATCTGTAACAAAATTGGACCTTAGGTGCACACAGCTTTAGGTAAATAATGCATTATGCATCATTTATGTTAGTATGTGTGCAGCAGGGTCGAATTATGTCATAGTCTGCCGTGGCTCTAAAGCCAGGCTTGGCTAGCCGCGATCAACCAGTGTGACATATAAAGTCTATATGCATTATAAAGCAAGCACAAAACGGAGGGGCAACTCTCACAGCGGCGGACAAAAGTACCACCTAGTAAATCCTAGTGAGAAACAGAAAAAGTACTACTGTCGGTGATCAAATGATGTTAGATATCAACGAAGTGAAAGCTGGAATTTTGCTGCTGTTCTCAGGCGGACCGAAGAGCGCAACGAAACCTCTCAGCGGCCGTTAGGTGTCCCATTCTGTGGTGTATCGGGAAAATATCTAATACCTATTAGGGATGCCTCTTTCATTAGTGTAGAAAATCACAAACGCGATGGTTTGGACAAAGCCGATAGAAACAGCTGATCGAACGTGTTGATTCTTAGTATTGTAGGTTATCGCAAAAAGATGGGACTGTCGAGAATTCGTTCAGGAAAGTGAGGGAGTAGATAGGTCCGCGTTGAAGCCAGATATATATAGAATATACATCGCTCTAATAAGGATGCCTATGCAAGTGCTACAGCCAAACTTAGCGTAAGTGACGGTTGTTCCTATAACTTTAGCGTGATTACTCCTTAAACTATGAATTAAGTTTTCATACGATTTTGATCATTTTGGTCTCGTTGGAAAGACCATTAAATTCTGTGACAAAAATATTCGAGATGTTTCCTCGACATATCAACCGTTAGACGGTTACGGGCTCTCGAACGGACCCGACCTCCGTCGCTTCCGATTACTCGGAAACTACTTGTTTTACGATTTTGTTGTTTTCAGTTTATCGCTCGACCATTAGTTCATGTGTAAATCAACGTAACCACAGAAGCACGGTAGAGCAGCTTACGTTCAGCGCCGGTGAATCGAATACTTTTAAGTTTACTTACTACCCACCCAGCTTTTAAACATTTGTGGCTCACTTCCTGGCGAGCGGCCCATGGTTTCCTATTCCCGGGCTGTTGTAAGTTGGAGTTTTCGAGTTATAACAGTAATTGGTTGAGTTCCGAAAGAGTTCCAAAGACTTATTACCCTATTAATATCGTCAACACCGTTGCCTAGCTCCGTTGAGCTATGTTCCACAATCTTTCACACACATCCACTATAACGAGGCCGTCGAGAACGTATGGAAGGCCACATAGGCATAAAACACAAAGGAATGCAATTGCACATATACAGCGCAGCATAAACCATAACGTACATGTATTTAAGTAGACGATAGACATTAATAATAAACGAAGCGTCATTACGAATGCGACCGTGGCACCATGCAACATGCTATTCTCTAATGGCCTAAATAAACCTGATCCAAAGTAGGCCGAAGTTTCTTCTACGAAACGTTCCGGCCAATTAGTGTGACCAAATTCTGGTCCAAATTTTATTTCTTGTTGATTGTTTCGACGCCAAAATCTGGTAAAACACACGTAACAGACAGGAACAGGTCCTATTGCATTAAAATGTACCTGAAAAATATTACAGCTCAAAAGTACTGCATATATACTATTTATTCTGTGTTCAAAGTAGAAATTTCTAATTGAAAGTCAAAATTATTTAGTGAAGAAATAGCACGATTCTATGTAAAAAAATGAAAATTTTAAATTAAAATAGCAATTAACAGAGCGGAGAATGTAATATGCTCTGTTTAAATAAAATAGAAATTAAAAAATGTAAACTATTTGCGGAGAGCCGTATCGCTCTGTTTCATTGAAAATAGAAATTTTGAATCGAATACTAAAATAATCAGCACAATACTGGTACTACATATTATGTGTTTAAATGAAAATATAAATTCTAAAGTAATGTGTGGACATTATTTGCGGAGAAGTATTACGATTGTATGCTTAAATTGACGCAGAAATTTTAAAATAAAAATAAAATTATCAGCGAAGGAAACAATTTTCTGTCACTCTATGTTTAGATGAAAATAGAAATTTTAACATAAAACCGAATACTATTTGCACAGAAGTGGTGGTAGATACGTGTACGTTCAAATGAAAATAAAATTGTGTAACGAAAATGAAAATTATTGGGCACAAAATTGGCACTGTTTTAAGTTGAAATAAAGATGAAAATTTTAAAACTAAAATAAAAATTACTTTGAACAGATGTGATACAATTTAACATTTCGATTGAAGATAGGAATTTTAAAATAGATATTTTTAAACTCTCTTTAGCTTGTCAGTTCACTGCATCGTGATGGCAAAACCCTGATTCTAATTAAAATAATTTATGTTGAAATCAAAGAGCTAGAACAAGAACTTTTGAATGGCAACAGTCTTATCGTACGGTTTATGACACATAAATATAATGAGTTTCAACAAATTGTAAAGCCCTATTCACCACATAACCTATAGATCGTGTATAGAGAATGTGTTTTTAGTCTGCTAAAACGGTTACACGGGCACTGCTTTTGTAAACATCAATTAAATTTCATTCTCATTAGTAGTGATAAAGTAAAATTGTATGACGGTGACAACAAATATTTGGTAGTTCACATATGAAATTTGCCACAAACGATATTGCTATAAATTTTTATGATTTGTTATCACGACTTTTCCTAGCAATTATGTATAATTTAAAATATATTTTTCACTTGACATACCATATTGTCACCGCGTGGGTTACCAGCTCAAATGTGAAGCCTAGATTTCACAAACTTATATTTTGTACAGCCGTTCCCGCCACACAATATTGGACCTGACAATAATACACCTAATGAAGCGCTATCTGTTATAAAATCAGACATTTATTATGGAAATATTAAACTTCCGATGACAGATTCATTGAATACGTGAAGAAATTTCGGGTTGTAGATAAGTAAAATATTCTTATATTACCGCTATTCAGGCAATTATAATGAGCCGATTTTTACTGGATCGCATTTAACATGTATCAAATAATATTCAACTGCGTCATGGTCTTGTCCACTCGGTGTTTGCGGTATTAAAAACACAGCATGTCGCAGTTTTTTCTTTCCTGTGGGTCTGGCTGTTTCCACCACTATCCAGTACCCATCAAATGATTTCCTCGATTACTATCGCGTTTCTGATGGTACATTCATGAATTGTTATCATGTGATATGGTGTACGTAAAACCACAAATTCTTTCCAATAATATATGGCACCCACAGCATGTTGTTATTATATTTTCATCATTATGCTACCATGTAGTTTTAGAAGTGATGTTCCAGACACTATAATATTTTGTCTGTATAAAATGTACACTGTGTTAGCAACACCGTCAAGATTTGTTTATGAAAGTAAAAACTTCTAAATACTGGATCCTGTATAACATAAACAGTAAATTAATGTACGAATATGTAGTTATGTTTAGTTTTCAGTTTAAAAAAATTCAATTGGAAAACCAAATGCAAGCCGCTATAAAAGCAATAACAACGTTCGTTCGATGTGCAAGAAACAGAACAGGACGTTTTTGAGAAGATTCCAAGCCGATCACTAGCGAGTAAGTGACAACTAAACTAACCCAGGTTATACATGACATCATCAACGTATACACAGCTCACATAACCAGAATTTATCTGCAAACAAATTAAAAAATACCTGAGGTGAAAATAAACGCTGATTATGTAACCTAAACTCGATTTTATCTAACATTCAAAAATTCGGAGAAGATTCGTGAGCTCAGTTTCAGTCAATCGGGAGTATAACAAAGTATTGAACTTATGCAACTAGTTTAAACATCATTAAAATTTAGGAGCAAATTCTTGCATTCAGCATCAGAAAATCGGGAGTATGATATAGTTTAAATATATACAATTAGTTTAAACTTCATTTAAAATTAGGAGCAAATTCGTGAGTTTTGTTTCAAGTAATCTAGAGTATCACATAGTTTTATTAAATCTGTGCAACTGGTGTAAACGTTATTTAAAATTTAGCATCATTCGTGAGCTTATTTTCAGAGAACCGGTTGTATCACATGATTTTAAATTCATGTAACTAGTGTCAATGACATTTAAAATTTAGGAGCAAGTTCGTGAATTCAGTTTCAGAAAATTGGGAGTATCAAATATTTTTAAACCCATGCAACTAGTTTAAACGTCATTGAAAATTAAGCACCTAACTCAAAAGCTCAGGTTCAAAAATTGGACAGTATCACACAGTTTTAAATCTGTGCCACTAGTTTAAACATTATTGAAAATTTATCAAATAATTCGTAAGTTTAGTTTCAGAGAATCGGGAGTATCATATAATTTTAAAATTGTACTGGCGGAAGCCCACATATCCTGAATTGTATATACAGTTTTTAAAAGTAAATTGAAATTATTTGGAACAAATTAATGTATTAGTAATGTTTTTGAGATGTAAAATATCTTGCATTTTATCGATTCGCAGACATCGACTGCTCCTGGATGAACAACCGGTTATTCAAAAAATTCATTTTTCAGTCATAAAAATAAAATTTACTCACAGCTAATTAAAGTTTACTAATATTATTGACATCAAAAATATTTTGCGCGCTTTAGAAAGCTAAAGATCCAGACTGCTGCGGACATCAAAATTTTATTATACTGAACAACAGAGTTTTCAAAAGTAATTCTAAATTACTTCCAACAAGGTAGTTTTTTGGTAATATTGTTTCGACAAAATCTACATTGCAGCTTAGCGAACCGATTACATCAACTGCTCCTCTAAACGTAATCATACCCAACAGTACAGCTTCCAAAAAATACAAAGAAATTGATGTTTTAGTAACTTTGTTAAAATATCGTATTTTCACGAAAAGAAGATATCGATTGCTCCTGACATCAAAACCTGAATACATAGAATAAATAAGTTTTCAAAACAATATAAAATTTTTTAGAACAAAGTAAGGATTTAGTAATTAAAGTTTATATTAGAAAAGTGTTATTGATTTTAGAAAACCCGAAGACAACGACTGCTCCTGATCGCATCAACACTTTTCAACACTTGTAGGTCACTGATTGATCGAAATACGAAATATAATCTTACTATAAAATTTCAACAACTTAATATTTCACTAAGGATCAAAATTATTTTAGCCAACCCGGAAACAACGACTGCTCTAGATCATCAGTTTGAAAGTTTTTAACATTTCTGTATCATTAATTGCTCGATATTCGGAATTTACTATAATCATAATATGAAATTGAGCCAATTTTACATTTCACAAGTGATCTAAAATGATTTCGAAGACAACGATTGCTTCTGACAACAATGTGTTCAGCTATATATTATTAATCGATCAAAATACGGAGCATAAGCATAGGCCTCCCAGCACCGCATGCGAAGAGAGTAGATGAGCGTATGGGTTGCATTGGGAAGGCCATTGGTGGCAATCAAAAACTTCTCCAGTCTTCGCATAATTTTCGCCGTTCTCCCGAATTTTTCCTCAAAATTTTAATACTTTAGCTCATATAATGGTTTAAATTTTCTGTGTACCTTCGCCATGCACAGGACAGATGGGGTAGAGTGTGCACTGAGGGGTCGTAGGAAAGGTAAGTGTGGTTTAAAAAAAGTCCGATGCTTATGGGGGTAACACCCTGCCTTCCTTTTGACACCTGTGAGTTAGTATTATACTAAATAACCAATAAAATGAAACAGCGAGCGGGCACTGATTGGTCAGGTTCTCTCTAGGAAAGGTAAGTGTGGTTTAAAAAAAAAGCCCAGACATGCTTATGGGTAACACCCTGCACTTCCTAGTAATTTACACCTGTGAGTTAGTATGATACTAAATAACCAATAAAATGAAACAGCGAGTGTGCACTGAGGGGTCGTAGGAAAGGTAAGTGTGGTTTAAAAAAAGTCCGATGCTTATGGGGGTAACACCCTGCCTTCCTTTTGACACCTGTGAGTTAGTATTATACTAAATAACCAATAAAATGAAACAGCGAGTGTGCACTGAGGGGTCGTAGGAAAGGTAAGTGTGGTTTAAAAAAAGTCCGATGCTTATGGGGGTAACACCCTGCCTTCCTTTTGACACCTGTGAGTTAGTATTATACTAAATAACCAATAAAATGAAACAGCGAACAGGCAGAATATTAATATCGTACAAGTTCACTACTACAAAATTAAGAAAAACATGTTTTTGAACGAACAGTGCAGACAATTTTGGGTTTGTAAAAACATCGAATCGAGCAACTACTAGTAACCTAGCCCGCTCAAACCATTACGTCGTTCTCTGCGCAGCTATACCAGACGCAGCTGCACAGCTACACCTAACGTATGGCGTGAATCAAGAATCCTAAAAAAATTAAAATATATTCACAATAAATTAAACAACTAGAAACCGAAGTACCCTGCGCACTGCTACAAGAAGTTACATTTTCGGTGGTATATCCAAAAAAAGTTAATACTTCACGAAAACATTTTATTTAATTTTAAATGTAGCTGTTGTATTAATCATATTCCTTTTGACATATTAGTCATTTTAAAACGAAATATTTTGAAAAAATGCTGAGATCCTGCATAAAATAAACACAAATTTTATATAATTCTGACTTGCTTTTTTAATTTAGAGATTAGCCTTATTGTGACAATGAGGAATGCTGTAGCTTTGAAACTAAAAAACCGACACTAACTTTCGGTTAATTTCTGCGAAATTTTACATTTAATCCGGGAAAACCAGTTGTCTGTTTAATATATGTTATATAGTATATAAAAGCATTAGCATATAATCAAATTTGGAACCATGAAATATAATGTAGTAGCATATAATTGTAGTGAAACGTACAGTGACCGTTACAGCATGTCACACGCCATCTGAAACCCGGCCCATATCAATTTTATTGGCCGGACGTTATAACGTTAGAAAAAAGAATAGCTTAGAGCGGAGGGTTCGGGGGGAGGGAGCCCCCCGACTTAGGCTTAGGCTTAGTACATTGGTCATATAGGAACCTTAGCGTAGGCTAAGACTAAGGCTTAGGCTTAGTATATCTAGAACGGCATGCCATGCATTATACTTCGGCCCCTAAAGTTGACATGGGCCTCAAACCCTATCTATTAACAAAAGCATCAATAGGTGTAGCAATGGTATCTGCTATCGAAGCTTATCCTTATACTCCGGAACCGTAAATTGATGTTAATCGACTAAGCTCCAGTGAAGTTTAAAACACATTTCCAGGCAGCAGCTGAATTAGCGCATATTATTGCGGTAGAATTATTAACATGTATAAACCGATCAATAGAAGCAGCAATGGTTACATATGAATTGCTGCCGAAGCTTATACTCCGCGACCACAAGTTGATGTTAATCGTCTAATGGACTGCAAGATTTAAGACACAAACCATCCCAGACAACAGTAAATTCTTGTACCTATCGCGGTAAAATTATTAACATGGGAAACCGCAAGTTGATGTTAATCGTCTAATAGCCTGTGAAGTTTAAAACACACATATTTCCAGACAGCAACTCCAAATACTGGTAGTTATTGCGGTAGGATTATTAACATGTGTCAATGGATCAATAGAAGCAGCAATAATATCTGGCATGATAGCAATGGTATCTGCTATCGAAGCTTATCCTTATACTCCGGAACCGCAAATTGATGTTAATCGTCTAAGCTCCTGTGAAGTTTAAAACACATTTCCAGGCAGCAGCTGAAATAGTGGTAGTTATTGCGGTAGAATTATTAACATGTGTAAATCGATCAACAGAAGCAGCAATGGCTTACATATGAATTGCTGTCGCAGCTTATACTTGGCGACCACAAGTTGATGTTAATGGTTCAATAAACTGAGAGATTCAAGGCACAAACCATCCCAGACAACAGTAAATTCTTGCAGTTATTGTGGTAAAATTATTAACATGGGCAACCGCAAGTTGATGTTAATCGTCTAATAACTTGTGAAGTTTAAAACGCATATTTCCAGACAGCAATTGAAATACTGGTAGTTATTGCGGTAGAATTATTAACATGTGTCAATGGATCAATAGAAGCAGCAATAATATCTGGCATGATAGCAATGGTATCTGCTATCGAAGCTTATCCTTATACTCCGGAACCGCAAATTGATGTTAATCGTCTAAGATCCTGTGAAGTTTAAAACACATTTCCAAGCAGCAGCTGAAATAGTGGTAGTTATTGCGGTAGAATTATTAACATGTGTAAATCGATCAACAGAAGCAGCAATGGCTTACATATGAATTGCTGTCGCAGCTTATACTCGGCGACCACAAGTTGATGTTAATGGTTCAATGGACTGAGAGGTTTAAGGCACAAACCATCCCAGACAACAGTAAATTCTTGCAGTTATTGTGGTAAAATTATTAACATGGGAAACCGCAAGTTGATGTTAAACGTCTAATAGCCTGTTAAGTTTAAAACACACATATTTCCAGACAGCAACTCCAAATACTGGTAGTTATTGCGGTAGGATTATTAACATGTGTCAATGGATCAATAGAAGCAGCAATAATATCTGGCATGATAGCAATGGTATCTGCTATCGAAGCTTATCCTTATACTCCGGAACCGCAAATTGATGTTAATCGTCTAAGCTCCTGTGAAGTTTAAAACACATTTCCAGGCAGCAGCTGAAATAGTGGTAGTTATTGCGGTAGAATTATTAACATGTGTAAATCGATCAACACAAGCAGCAATGGCTTACATATGAATTGCTGCCGAAGCTTATACTCGGCGACCACAAGTTGATGTTAATGGTTCAATGGACTGAGAGGTTTAAGGCACAAACCATCCCAGACAACAGTAAATTCTTGCAGTTATTGTGGTAAAATTATTAACATGGGAAACCGCAAGTTGATGTTAAACGTCTAATAGCCTGTGAAGTTTAAAACACACGTATTTCCAGCCAGCAACTCCAAATACTGGTAGTTATTGCGGTAGGATTATTAACATGTGTCAATAGATGAATAGAAGCAGCAATAATATCTGGCATGATAGCAATGGTATCTGCTATCGAAGCTTATCCTTATACTCCGGAACCGCAAATTGATGTTAATCGTCTAAGCTCCTGTGAAGTTTAAAACACATTTCCAGGCAGCAGCTGAAATAGTGGTAGTTATTGCGGTAGAATTATTAACATGTGTAAATCGATCAACAGAAGCAGCAATGGCTTACATATGAATTGCTGTCGCAGCTTATACTCGGCGACCACAAGTTGATGTTAATGGTTCAATGGACTGAGAGGTTTAAGGCACAAACCATCCCAGACAACAGTAAATTCTTGCAGTTATTGTGGTAAAATTATTAACATGGGAAACCGCAAGTTGATGTTAAACGTCTAATAGCCTGTTAAGTTTAAAACACACATATTTCCAGACAGCAACTCCAAATACTGGTAGTTATTGCGGTAGGATTATTAACATGTGTCAATGGATCAATAGAAGCAGCAATAATATCTGGCATGATAGCAATGGTATCTGCTATCGAAGCTTATCCTTATACTCCGGAACCGCAAATTGATGTTAATCGTCTAAGCTCCTGTGAAGTTTAAAACACACATATTTCCAGACAGCAACTGAAATACTGGTAGTTATTGCGGTAGAATTATTAACATGTATAAACCGATCAATAGAAGCAGCAATGGTTACATATGAATTGCTGCCGAAGCTTATACTCGGCGACCACAAGTTGATGTTAATTGTTTAATGAACTGAGAGATTTAAGACACAGACCATGTCAGACAACAATAAATTCTTGTAGTTATTGCGTTAAAATTATTAACATGTGTAAATCGATCAATAGAGGCTTACATATGAATTGATAACGAATCCTTACCACTCGGCAGCCGAATGTTGATGTTACTCGTCTAATCGACCGTGTGGTTCCTAAGTCAAACAATTGCCAGTCGGTAACTGAAGTGCTTATAATTATTGGTGTAAAGTTATTATCATTTGTAATGTAGTTATCATTAGTAGATGTAGACATGGTTTATACATAAACTGCTATCGAAACTTATCGTTCTGCTCCGGAACCGTAAGGTGTTAACCAGATGCTTTGCTGGATCGTTGGGTTTTCACAGTTTAATAAACATTTTGCAACGTGTCCTATATTTAATAATACTTTAGGTCAACCAGTACACAATGTTTGAATGACGTTAGTGTTCGGATTCCTTAATTTCGTTGAGATAGTCAGTCTTGAGTTAACCCATTTCAAAAGCATTATATGTTTCATAATTACCATAGCCAAATGATTTTGTTGCTGACTTCTTTCAATGAGAGACAGTGGCGGGATAGAGTTGACCATTTTTGGCGTTACCTAGTACTAAGCAGGTTCCCCGGGTTTTTGTCTCCTCGAAAATTTCGGACTCCGCCTTGTTTAATTTCCCATGTCAAATTTATTCCCATCACCAATTCATGTAAAAATAGACAATACATTCTCGTAAAAATTGTTTCCGAAGTTAAATACCTTATAAATCATGTAAAAAAAAATTAGTGTTCTATTAAACTTATTATGTGTCCAAAAGTCATGCGGCCTTAGCTGAAAAAATCTATTCAAAACGCAAACAAGGTATCGATGTGACTTGAACCTCGCACTACTGCATTGGTAGGACGAAAAGGTGCTAGACCAATCCGCCACGCTTGTTTTTGAGTCATCATTGAATGAGTCGAACTAAATTATAATGTTCGCCACAACGAAAAGGTGAAATTTTAAATAAATAACTCTATCACCTGCTCATTAATATTATTTTAGTTGATTGCTTAAAACATTGTATCCTTATATCTCTATGATCAGCCAAACATTCAAAGAAATATTATGTCAATCAATGGTTGTTATTAAACAGAGGTAACAGAACGTCTAATCCAGTGGCGGACCCAGGATTTTCTGGTGGGGGGGATACCAAAAATTTTTGATGTTTGAAATATGTGTTCGGTTGACTCCAGACTTGTAATTGCATCATATTGACGATATATTGCCTATGAACTCACATAATCAATTTTTCCCTTAAAATAAAATGTATATATACATTTTTATTAAAAATAACATAAAACAAAAATAATGTAGTATATATTCACATGTGCAATAAAGCCTACATTAACTTACGAGTGCGATCGTGATGAAACACAGTATTGAAAATGCATAATTAAAATGCGTAACATGGCCATTAGCAGCTCTAGTTAACACTTTCTTGTCTACATATTTTTTTACGTCACTTTTCCTGCCCTTCGGCCACTCCACTATTTTAACAAGGCAATAGTGCTTGAACTCACTTTAACGAATTGGCACATCTAACACAACGAATTGGCACATTAACACAACAACACTAAATAAGAAATAAAAACAAAAATTAAAACTTTTATCAGACCAGACAATTAAAACTATTGTATAAAGCTCAGTTAGATTCGGACTAGTAAATAATCAGATCAAAAAGTCTAAGCGCCGATTTTTCTTTCGAGCAAATCGGTCAATAACGCCATCAACTGGAATGTCGATATTTCGATGGATGTATATCAGTGCTATCCCATACTTTAGACAGCGAATACAATATACAAAACCGGGCAAAAAATTTCTAAGTATTTGTGCAAAAAAAATTTTGGCCAGGGGAACCCCACTATTTTTCGATTTTTTGGTCCTGAAAAGCATTTTTGGCAACCCACCCTTAAAGCTCCCTATTTCACCAACCTGCAAAATATACACCTAGCTATGACATTCAACACAGCAGCCACTCCTAGCTTACGTGGCTGCATGCGGTGCGACAAGCCAACAACAACAGAACCAATAACGCGTAACGCTACAAATGCCCACTTACAAACAAAAACATTCAGACAAACAGACAACCTGGAGCGAATGCAACAACAGACAACCTGGAGCGAATGCAACGTGCGCAAGTATGTGTATATGCACACGTAAAATCCCTGTGGGTATCAAAAACAAACAAGTTTTATTAAAGATGAAAAACGTTTTTCGTTTTTTTCGCTCCTTTTTTGTTTTTTGAAGCCAAAAAAAATTTTCCAAAAAATTCTGGTGGGGGGGGGATATATCCCCCTATCCCCCCCTGGGTCCGCCCCTGGTCTAATCTAATGTGAAGTTTAAGACTCAAGCTATACCACACGGAAACTGAAGCAGTTGTTAATGAGATGATTAATTTATAAGATTTATTTATTAATTTATGAGAGATAATTAATGGAATTTATGAAAATCAATTGGTGTTCATACTAGCACACTATAGGCTGCAATAATTTTGTATTAATAGCTTGTATAATCTGGCATTTCTATTAACAGACGTAGATACTATTTAAATGACCGTTTGATTCATTCATTACAAATTTATTAAACTGTCAGGGTCATTCGACATTGTTTATTTAATGAACTTAATAACGCGGCATTCATATTAATTTGCCTGGATAGGTTGCACATGCTTTGCGAGATGATATGCCTAATGCACCAATTTGTTGATGGTGGTGCTATGTGCTAATTCGACAAGAGCAATACGTAACTGAACGTAATAACAT
>JASANE010025948.1:0-18573 GCA_030248225.1 Trileptium ribeirensis
CTTACAACTTATGCATTAACAGACATATTTCGTTATTTTATACCATAGCTGTCTTTGCAATTTGTGTACAAGACACATCAGTACATACACTTGTTTTCCTTCTTGAATCTTAGACGCCAAAGCAAAACAGACACGGATTCTCCCCAAGCTGCATGGGCGGGAAAAACGGGACGATCGCAATTAGTTCCCATAAAACGAAACCTTAGAGTGTATTGAAAATAGGCTAAACGACAACCACCCTATTCCAAGTCTTTTATTATTTAGGCAGATTTTCCTACTGGCCGCTCATCCCTGTCGAAATTGGCAGTACGAGAACTTGAAAAAATGTTTATATATATAAAATAGCTTACTGCTTTAAACGAGTAAAGGACAACACTTTTCCCATTCATAAAATAAAGCCACGCTTTGATACGCATACACATGTAAAAATACTTGAGCCCCTTTTAAGGTGGAAAAATTGCACTGTATTTTTATATACTAAAATCAACAGTAGTAATATCCAAATGGAAACAAAAACATACAAGTTCATTTTATGCCACAATGTACGATTGAGTCAGGTTGGCACCACATCCTAAATCAAATAGAGTCCACCAATTTCTGCTGTTTCAATTTCCCTCCTATCCATGGGCGCCATAGAAACACAATTTTTAGTAAAGTTACGACCGTTTTAGAAGTCCATTGAAAAACTTGGGCTGTTAATACCTATAAATTCACTTCTTGAATAGTATCCATAAACAACCAACCAACTGATATATAAAACCAATCACTCTAACGTTTTAAAGAAACAGTAAGCTTTACTTCATAAAGCAATATCATAATGACAGACCAATGTAAAAAATGAAACAATTTAAAACAGAAATAAATAAAAAAAATACACTATGAATCAGAGTCAGATCTTACGTAAACTGGTACGGAGTCAGCGGAATTCTATAAGATTCTTGAATATATATCTTATTCATAGGTATCGATGAAGGCAGGGCAGCGTTCTACTCCTTTCCAGACCAAATCTACCCACGTCGCCGCGCTTAGCAAATATGGTAGAAATTGGGGTGTGGTAAAATTAATAAAAACGAGGAAAATTGGAAAACTTTATCGCAAATTGGGAAAATGTGGAGAATTTTAGCAAAATTGAGAAAATTTTCGAGTTTTATGCTAAAAATATATTTTATACTAAAAATGCTTTAATGTGGAGTTTTACAATTTTCAAAATATATATAAATCTACACAACTGAAAACTCATGATTTTCACAGTTTATTTGTACTTGAAACAAAGTTTCAGTGTACGAATTTTTAGGTGGCGATATGATTTCAACAGCTGGATCTAGTAAACACATTCAACATACTTGCGAAGTCATTGCACACAAGGTAAAAACAGATTACATCATATAAGTATATTCGTAAGTTACGTCAACACTTAAAATTATACATTTTCAACCTATTGTTGTTCGGCGAATAATAATATATCCAATATATTATCCGTTAGAAATGACTGACATATCTGCTTTTACCCATCGAATTGAATTTTTTACATCATCAAAGAACTGTGGCATAGTTTTTCAATGCGATTGCAATATCAGTATAAATTCAATAATTTCCATGCACAATTTAGGCACTTTACTGAGCTATTATATTATCACACACGCAGATAAAACTCTACACAAACTGCATCGTGAAAAATTCGCGGTTACAATTCTGCCAGTGATACTCAGTTTACCATTTGCAAAATAGAGTTGTGTGAACGCAATGTGCGTTCCTGTGCATTTCCAATTGTGCAAGATTTTTCGCCTTCATCATTGAAATACTGAATCGGATAAGTGTACAAGTGATCGCTATGATTGAAAAGTGTGCGATCATGTTATGTACGGTTGTGAAGTGAACGCGCTCAGTAAATCAATTGCGATCGTTGGTTTTAACACCGCTAAATTGACTTCACCAACATAACCCGAAAGTATGCACCTTGGTTTACTAGCAAGCAATATAGTGTTTTCCGATCAGAAAGGTAAAAAACCACAAGTATATAATGCCAAATGACGAAATGTAATTCACAGTCTATCGCTATATATACTAGAACAAGGTATATATATATAAATATAACGGTTATATAAAAAACGAACAAATCGGTGGTAGACAGGTTGGTTATGTTACCGTTAAAACCAACACCCACGAAACCCTTAAGTATTAAAATTCACGAAGGATATATCATCTTTTTAACTAAAACGAGCCCGACATTAACTCTCGTATTATCTTAAAACATATTTACATATGCTACAACCATTTCGACCAAAAATACTGATTACACGAAAGTATAAGTGATCTGGAAAATAATTTGCTGAACGTTTCAAGACAACATTAATACCTCGGTCAGCTTATTCCCAACTATATTATATATATGCTATGAAATCTATTACCGAAAACTAAAATAATTGAAACATTAAAGCGACCTATTTTATATATATGCCAATATGGAGTTGATTAATTAATGCTAGAGTAAACTTAAGGTGATCTCACCAACGATATTATTTTGCTATTTCCCAAAAAATTGTTATGAAATGCTTTTTGATCAATTGAAATTCGAGGCCCAACTTCGCGAACAGACTACTCTGCTAATGATAAGCCATTTTGCGTTCAAGGAAATTGTTAGATAAAAACCGAATGAAATTCAACACATTTTCTGCAGCAAGTCTTGCGTTCCGATATAGGTTATTATAAAATAGAATAATTGGTGGGGGCAAGTTATGTTTACTCGCACATATGTAATCGGCAACATATTTTCCAGTAATATAATTGCCGCCATTTTGTCTTCATATAATCGGCAATTGCATTTTCCAGTAAATTGGCGCCTGGAATAAAAATGTCTTTGAAAAACCAAATGAAAATAAGTAATTTCAGACGAAGCGCCGTAGTCGGCGAATTCCCAAACACCGTGAAAATGACACTTTGATAACTGTTGAAAAATCAAAAGTACAAAAATACAATATCTTAACCCCTAGCTATGTAATATATTAATTTATTTATTAACCACCACAAGATAAACTTAAAATTCGTTTGCACCATCGATGTCACAGTTTTCAGCTTGGACATAGCGAAAAATAGTAAAAGCCACCACTAGGGGACCACATCTTTGTGGCAAAACAACACAATTGGTATCTTTCTTTTCTATAAAGCTGTGGGAATCAAGATAGCAGCGCAAAGGCAAAGCTACATGTTATTACACGTCGAATAAAAATGTGAAAATTTCATGAATCTGACGAACAGCCGGAGAAAATAAGATTTTTTCTTAACTAGACGCTATCCAGGTCTTTGTTATAACATTAACAGGATTTGCCATCTTTCTATAAAAATAAAACCTAATGTACGATCAAAGAACAACTGCAACAAATTGTTACCTTAAGAAAAACACGAAACTTTGTATACACGTGCCTGTGAGAAGCATAGCTTATATGTGTTCATTTTCAGACTCCATACGAGGTAAATCACGATGCAAGTAATAAGAATTATTATGGCCATACTTTCAAACACAGTGGCGTTGATGAACATGAAGTCATTGATTGATTCTGGTTCAATTAAGGCTTAAATATTTTTGCACCATTCAAACGCATAATAATTATTATTTCCAAACATGCAAAAACATTCAGATACATTATATATTCCACTACACGAATGCTACATAAACAGAGTTATTTACATACTACATAATAATATGGCAGTTATAAGCTACATAAATATAGATATAGAAGAGCCTGCCTTAAATTCCTGTAGCAGTCAAAAGCCTTTGTGACATCGCTGCAGTAGCCACGGTTTTAACAATCAATATATTAAGTGAAATCCTCTTCGAAATGTGGTCTTTCGTTCCTTGCATACGTAGAAATGAAACTGTTACAAACTCAGTTAAAATATTCCTGATGCTTCAAAGCCCCGACTTGTAGAGACCTGTTTGTTAATAGTGCACTACAATAAATGTATCTGTATGGCAAGCGTATAGTTGCTTTACAATAATTTATGCGCACAATTATCCATTTATAGTAAAAGGTGCGTTTTCATGTTTCAAATGAAAATTAACGTTTTTCAATCAAAATCAGTACAAATTGATAGAGGGTGGCTGAATCCACCGTAACAATCGTTACCTTATAATAGTTTAACAATTAATTTTGTTTGTTGCACCTATTCTTATCTATCTCACCAAAATTTTATTGGTGAGCGGTTATGGTAACCGTTCTTGAAATGTTTGGTTTTCCTCAGTGTGACCGGACAGATTTAGTTTCAGGAAACATCGCAGTTACTGTAATGTTTAAAAAGCTTGCAATTTACGATATCTAATTATAAATGATTAATCATAATACACAAAAGTTGCCAAAAATAGCTAGGACAGGGACGTGACCATAGCAAATTTTACAAAGAAACAAAATTTTTTTAATTTTTGTTATTATGACATATTGTTTGCAGAGCATGCTCGCACAAAAAGCACAACAACGAAGCTGTTTTTACCAGCAGCACCAGTAAACAGTAAAATCAATGAATAGATTGTTGTACGAGTTGTGTTGTTCTTCTGGTTCCAGCGTTGGTTTCTGTCACACGTCATAAGATGGCGATAAAATAGGATGTCTTTGTTTAAGTTGAAGTTCCAACCCGTTTCAAACGAACTAAAATATTATAAATAGAAAACATCCTGAAAGCTACAGTCAAAAATAATTGCAATAAAACGAACGTGAGCGAAACATAAGCCAGAAATTGTCTGTGAAAGAAAACCAGTTGAGCAACGTAAACATTACTCAACTTAAGAACCGAATGACGCCGAAACATGGCAAATATTAGTGTTTCTGACTGCAGCGCGTCCGGAATAAAGGTAAAAGGAGAAGATCCCGCCACTCGTTTGAATGAAATAGCTATAAACGACCCTCCATACCCTAAAGCACAACGCACCCACGACTGATCAAATCCTGACCCCGGGATTCTGTTCGTCCATGAAAATGTTAGCACTGACAGTGGAATTTCGATAATAACCTTCATATCAAAATAAATAAAAAAATGCATCGTTAGGACACAGTAACTGATTAGAATGTCTTTTGAAGCTCTTTTCGTCGATGCAGGCGTTCTTAGTGACTAAAATTTTGATAATCTGCGACCCTTGCTATATTGCTCGCGACCGAACCCGAATCTTAGACTATATGAAGACCAGGCCGGAACCCCGGATACATTTCCGTTTTGAACCGTCGACAAGTTTAATGTGTAGCAGGATAAATGTTCAAAACATTTTAAGCTGGGTTGACATAGTACCATGTCAAATATCTAGTCTCAGGTAGTGTCTGGTATTCTGCAAATGCCGATTGTCACTGAAAAACAACCTTGAATAAAATCGTTAAATTTTGGAAGCAACATCTCATTCTGAATAAATATGTTTTCTAAATTTTTTTTCTTGGAAAAATTTTTTAAGCCTGACTAAAAGTGCAGAAGCATTCTAGTACTTCCTGCTACTTTAAAGTTATTGCACTATTTTATTCTTAAAAAATCCACAGCTGACACACAAGTTAGAAGTAAAAAATGAATCCCAAAAGTTTTCCACACAAAATTGGAGACAGAATAACTGGGTGAATGATTGAAAATAACATGCGCTGTGCGAAAGGATACCTGAAGAATTTCTTCTTTCTACTTTCTAACTAGGTCGGCTAGCTTGCTTGTTTGAGCTTTTTATTTAAATCGAACACTAACAAGCTAACCGACATTATTGTCACTTGTGTCCAGCAATGGTCAACAATCGCTTCGATCACGAGGAACAATTATTGGCTAAGCCTCAGAGATAGTAGATCACACATACTTCTCGTTTTAGAGGCTGAGATTTGTATTTTATGATACAAGCTTGTAGTTAACAAATTCGACTCATGTGCCAGCTGCCGCATAATGGAATTAGTTCTTATGTTTTATAAAACAACTAATCAGATAAATAATGCTGACTGTGCACCCAATGCTATGAGTAAAACCAAGAGTTCTTTACGAACCGTTGAATTTGCGCACTAATGTCGCACTGAAAAGCTATGCAAAGTGAAATGCTGTGGTCGGCCTTTGCGTCATTTGTGGCATTTTTATAACGCACTTTTGTCGTCAAACACTTCGGGTACAGTTCAACCGGAACGAGCACAGCGAGCGGAGTTTCATCGAACAGCACTAGATTGAGACAAAATTTCATTTTTGTCCGTCTGATGGTATCATAACTCTTCACTTGACTGATGGATTTTCGCAATTATTTATTGGACGCGTAATGAAATGATGTCTACTTAGCTTTGTGTTTCCGCTACTCAGATCATTTCCTGCCTAAATATTCACAAAACCGATACTAATTGGAGACTTTTGTATTTGGACATTTGCGAGTATATACCGTCTTAAAATATCTTGAACCCTGAGACCATTGAAAATCATAAAACCTCGTCGACCATATACCCATCAAAAACAACTGACAACAACACATCAAGTACTTGTGCAGGTATCTAGACAACCAAACCGTCGTCTTCCGCCTACGCGAAAAATTTAATAGTCAATAATATTCTTGATGACCTGTACGCAATCCGTAACCAAACACAGACTATAATTTGGAAATCGGGTTCGTTGACCCTAAACCCATTAAAAGCCAATCAAAATGTATGAAATATGCACGCTGCATATATTACCAACGTATTCAGCCTTCAGAAATACCGATCTTGCTTACTATATATAGAAATATAGACCTTTGTTGATGCTCTACACGCAAAACATAATCCGACAAATGAAAACGCTCATTTTGCAAATCGGGTTCGTCGCCTGCCAAAACCATTGAAACCCATAAAAAGGTATAATTTAGTCAAGTTCTGCTCTAGATAGCAAAAACATCGCATTCGGCGCTTTTGATAACCTAAAATGAACTCGTTGTAAGGTAAAACAAGCAATAACACGGCTAAAAGAAAAATCGCTATTTTGGCAAAGGGTCAACAAACCATTTGAGCCCACAGTACCCGAAGGAAACCGGATAATGGGGTCGAAGCTTTTCGCAGTCAACTAAAGGGCACATCGTCGTCACTTTTGAAATAAAAAAACAAATTTGTTATGAGTTATGAATGTCTGACAGCGACAGACAAACAAACAAATTTTTACGATTTTCCCCTATCTTTCGCTCGGCACGTTTTAAATAGGGGGTCGGAACAAATTGTTGTCCATGATACCATGACCACTCCCTTACATAAAGGGGGTAACTACTTCACCAGAACAAGGAGGATAACGTCGAAATCTATCGCGCGATGCAAGACGCGTTTATATGGCGATTTCTAATAGTGTCATACTTTTCTCAATAAATGATCATAAACTCTTGCTGTAAGTAATTCAATGTTGCTGTAAGTTGAATAAAAGATATTACAGCAATAAAGTCAACTGAAAACTTTTGCTAACTGTCAAGATTAGCCTGAATCCTACGGGTCCGAATTCGCAAAATTAATCCGCCATAATCTGCTTGGTATTATTAATCAACCAATTAAGAAAAAGAAATGATCCTAATACTGGAGCCATGTTTTACTTGAATCAAGTGTGGCAAATCGCTAACTTAGAAAAAAGCAGCAATAGAACAGAAGCACTAACTTCTAGCAGTAAGTCGCAAGCTAGGGCGAAACGGAGCGAGCGTGGTTTCATTTCTAAGTTATCATTCTGTTTAATCATATGTAACAGCTGTGTTTGACGTATATACCAGCTTAAAACCTCTTGAACCCTGAATCCATTGAAAATCTTAATCCGTCTTCGATTCTAAACCCACAGAAAATAACTGACAACTCATCAAATATTTATACTGGCCCCTAGATAACCAAACCAACGTATTCTGCCTATCTGAAAACCTATATAGAGAATTCTTGTTGACCTGTATGCAATACGTAAGCAAACCGCATAAGACAGACTATATTCTGTAACCGGGTTTATTAACCTTAAACTCATTGAAACTTCAAGCATGAAATATGCACGCTGACCTCCAGATAACCAAATCATTGTATTCAGCGCACCGAGAACCCTCAATATAGGGTTTTTATACCATGTACAAATTACTGAACACAGACTATGTTCTTGAAATCGGGTTCATTGACCCTAAACCCAATGAAAATGTCTAAAAAGGCATAAGATACCCTGGACTCTAGATAACCAAATCATCGTATTACGTAACCAAACAACTGAAGACAGACTATATTCTGGAAGTAGAATTTGTTGACCCTAAACCCATTGAAAACCTCTGAAATATGCTCGCTGGACTCTAGATAACCAAATCGTGGTATTAAGCCTTCAGAAATACCTTTATATAGACCATTCTTGACAAGCTGGACGTGATACATCATCACACAAATGAAACATTTTAGAAATCGGGTTTGTACCGTAAAACACTTGAAATCTCATGAAAAGGTATTATAATAGTCAAGTTATACTCTATATGGCATCCAGCTTGCTTGATAACCTAAAAGACATTCATTGAAAGGAAAAACAAGCAGTGACATGGCAAAATTTGACATTCCGTGCAAAGGGTTGACGCCATATTCGGTCCCACAGCGGCCCAGGGTGTTATCCACCCAAAAAGTGGTCAGCAAAATTGTAGGATAAGCCGATTCTGTTTTGTGGTCTCCATTTTTTTGATGCGAAGTCTGTGTCACGCAATATGACAGCGAAACACTGGTTCCCGCATGGCCAGATTTGGTAAAGAACCCTTAAAACCTGTCTTTTATCCTTTTGGCCCGAAAGATGGGTCGAAGGTGCTGACGCTTAAATAAAGGGCATATCGTCATCAGTATTTCTATCGATCAAAAAAATTCTGGAAATCCATCAATCCGAAAATGAATTATGAATGACAACGACAGACAAAAAGTAAAATTTTAACGATTTGTCCCCTAGCGCCCTCAGTGGAAACTGCGCTCGCTTCGTTTCAATTAATGATACAAAATTAGTACAGAGTTGGAGATGGTCACAGCTGAAACGTAGCACAGTATTAATAAATCTGTTGGTCGGGTATAAAATTAGAACTCTGCCTCCGCTATTAGTGGGGATAAGGTGACTTAAAATGATACTGTTATCCTGGTATGCATATAATGTAAAGTGACATGAGTGTCACACTCGTATTCAATGACAGTGAATACTGTGTAATACTTAGCTGAATGTGTCAAACAAAAATAGCTTCAGCATACGTTGTTCGTAGTTACGCTCGAGAGCTTCTGATACACGGTGCCGGGCTTCCATGCTATTGAAAGCAATCCCAACCCTCAACAGGGTGTCGTTTTCCTCGATTGTGCGCATCATATCCATTTCAATTTGATTACCGAGTTGTTGCTGGCGCTAAAATCAATACAATCACATTTAGACTGGCCTGATCAATTACATACGTGCTGATATGATTGTGCTCCGGGGAAGTTTTAATAATTGGTACTACAAACTAAACGAAATTGGCTACTACGAATGATCGATTGCCGTGGTGTTTGCGTACATCCGCAACGAGGATATAAAATACAGCTTTTCAGTCCTATTCTGAACAGTAAATGACGGAAGTCGTTTGTGGATAATTTTGCCAAAAACTGTGGCTTAACAGGAGATCAAACACGTAGGACATCAGGCTAGAAAGTAAATCTACAACTGAGTTAAAAATGGACACAAAACAAATCGTTTCCTATGCATCAGAATATGACCTGAGTACTGTTGCATCTCGCGTTTAAAACAGCCTTCTTTCTAAGTTTCTTAAATATGGGTACTACCCGGAAATATATGTATTAGACGCTTGAGCGTAACACAACTTAAAGTATTCGCCAATTTGGTACAATAATTCGTAATGTAACAATATATTTAAACTGCTCTTGAAAGTCAAGACGCCTTAAAAATTAATGTCTGGGCATTGCTCTTATTTTCGGACGCCACTTCTATTAAATAATAGTGAAACGTTGTTCATAGCAAGTGGCATATAGAACGATATAATCCCGCCCGTCAAAGAAAAAAAATTCAGCTTTCACCACAGCCAAATAGCCTGTTGCGAATTCGCGTTCCAAATTAGTCTAGGCATTGAACTGAATGGAGAATGACAGTAACTGTCTAGACTGTAGAAATATATTTTTACGGACAGTGACAAATACGTGTGTATTTTGTCATCTTTTTTGACGACACATCACCGGTACAAGACAAATACATTCAAGGAATTTCCTCACACGTTTACACCTGCCTGGTTTGTATAATTAAAAGGAACCATAAATTTATTAACTACATTATGTTAGCTGTATTCAACTTATTCAATCAGTAAACATTATTGCTCTAAATGCAATTTCGGAATCATTCCATGATTACAGATCAGGCTAAGAGACTTCTTGCTACTAGGCATTTGTTAGAAAGTTAGCCAACTTCCTGCTAAAATACAGGATCCCCAACATAAATAAATCACGGCGGACTCTAATCAGTAGGTTTCAGCTGATTGGTATCAGCACATACAGCTCAATGAGTTTGGCAGCAACATAGCACGACTTGGCCTTCATCAGGAGTTGATAAAAAAGCAGAAATCAATGAGTTAAAGATTTCAATGTTAGGGAAGATTGGCTGAACACGGAAATATTTACAAAAAAGTCAAATCACTGTCGTGCAGCGAAAGATGCACAAAAACGGCACAATTCTTTCAGGGCGCACCTCAATCGGCACTTACTTCAATAGATGGGATAGATAACATTGTAAAAACGTGTGTTTATAACAGTGTAGTGCAATCCTAATCACAGACAGTTGTTAAATCCTAAATAATCTATGTCCTTGAGCAACTATCAAGGTTTTCGAAACACGCTGGACACTGTGTGATTAATAATTTTTACATTTTCGTAACGGGCACAAGTAAAGTCCAGGCTAACAGAACTCGATCAACACTATGATCGATTCTGAATGAACTAAATTGAGGCCATCAGTTTTATTTATGTGAATTTTCGATCCATGTATAGGTTTTCCGGTAGGCTGAATACGATGGTTTGGTTATTTAGAGACCAGCACAAATAACTGATGTTATCAGTTGTTTTCGATGCGTTTAGGGTCGACGAGGTTTTGGGGTTTACTTGCGACTTGCTAGTTTATCTTTACCGTAAGATTTTTAGCCAAATCATTCCAACTTTCAATACCAGACCGTACCTGATTTTCAGCATGAAACTCAACAAGAGTTTGATTTTTGAGTGTTGCTCTGAGCAAATTGGCAAGCATTTCGCCGGTAAGGAAGTTCGATTCAATATTAAGCACGCGAAGCGCAGTGTTTGACTCAAGCATCGATGACATTTCCTAAAACATAGAGCCCAAAACATAGAAGCAAAATTAATTACTCGATCACAGAGGAGAAAACAAAGCGAGAACGGCCACTATATTACGAACGCATATATATTATTGTGAAATCTAAAAAGAGTTATTTCTATTATCTGCGCTCGGACATTGACACACTCATAATCACTACATCTTCAACGATGTTAATAACGCCCCACTCATATCGCGTAACTGCATAAAGTATAAAACACGATTTGTATACTTTTATCTAAAACTGAACATGCTCGTTACATAACTTTGCTGTTTGTATGTCAGAGTAGTAGATTTCGCATGTTTGTTAATTAAGCAACAGTAGTGCAATGTGTAAAGTGTCTTAAGTTTATAGAATGCTGCGTGTCAATGAAAAATTATTACTTTCCCAACGGTAAAATTGAAAATTGTCAGTTTTTGATTTTTTCTTATAGCTTCCAAAATTCAAATTTGAAAAGTGCTATGGCCTCGTGGAAGACTAGTGAAGCTCGCTTGCGAGCCAGAATTCGAGTGGTGAGAAGAGAACAATTCCCCGAAGTCTGTTGTAGAAAGGACACACAAACAAAGCCTACACACAGTACGCAGGTGCAGCATTATATAAACCGTGAGTGATGAGTCATAGTTACGCCCCCTCTTTTGATAGCCAACGTATGCAGTAAACAAAACATCATACAACGAGTATAAAAACAATGAACTAACAATTTAATAATTTCATAAAACCCTAAATTGACAGTGAAAAGAACGTTAAAGAATTCAAACCGACACTTGAGAAAAATCTCATTTTTCATACCAAGTATGAAGCTGAACTGTGAAAGATATTTGCCACACAATATTTTGACACTCGCAATGAGCTTGTTGGCCCAGAAAATCCCACATAAGACACTAAAAGTAACAAAAACACACATTTAGGTGCACTTCCCACGACTTTTCACCAAATATGAAATTTGGCACCAACTATAAGCTTATATACTCCAGATTGGGAAGTAGTTGAAAAACTTGTTACATATCATTAAGCCCTGGTAAACCTACATGAACTAGGCCTATTAGTTTGCGGATACCTCGTTTACTTATTGAGAAAAGTCGCAAAAACTGGACGGGGTGCCCGAAAAATGGGCCAAAAATGACGTAATTTTGCCCCATAACTTTTCCCACGGAAAAAAATTCAAAAATGGGGCTCCGTCACTACACCTAAATCGAATGAGCTATCTTGCATCAAAATCCACCCAACCGTTGTCGAGATCCAGATGTCACAGACATACACACACAGACAGGACCTCCTCAACCCCCTCCAGAGCCAAAATTGAAAATTCTCGTTCCACTCGCTCGCTCATTCCACTCGAATTCAATAACCTAAACGAAAGCTAAAAATATCCATTTGTCATCTTTAGTTAGGCGAAACTGATTTCTACATCTTCTCGCAGTGAAAGAGTATTAAAAGGTATCAGTTGTGAAAAATGTGTCCACAAAACAAGACCTTCGCAGTACCTTAACAACAGGTTCATATTTTTCAGCCAAACCAAGTTCGCTTCCTAAAGCAATTAAGAATCCATGCAGCCGCACATAAAGCTTTTCAGCTGAATACCACTCGGTTCTACTTAGTGTCCAAATGTGCTTTAAAACGGCACACGAAACTAGCAATCTCGAAAATGGCCATAATGTTAGTATATTAAGAGTCATTTTCTAACGCAACTGTATTTGTGAGCGGCGCGTTGTTACACTGGCTATCTATTTTCTATGTTTGATCCTATATATGGTGCAATTTACAGGGCCATCAGACCCGAATTGCACGAAAACGGTCGCATCTTCTTAATCGTTTGAGCAGTGTGGTCGAGATAGACGCGAAATAGTACCGTGTATCCGAGCGATTTTATCTAAAATTCATTTGCTACGAGCTTCATATACATTTACATTTAGCTTACTGCAAAATGTGCAGCGCGAAACAAGTGACTTCTGTTGTATATATTGATACGTTGAGAATTATAAAATTTGGCCTTGACAAGTTTCGAGCTTAGTAGTATTAGCACGATCTGTTTCTTGTTGTGAGTAACAAAGAACTAGTTTCAGTCACTGGTTATCGAAGCCAATGACCTAGCAGAACTCCTGAACAATTGCAACGTATGTTGAACCGTATTTATGAAAATGCTTCTCGCATCAGTCTTACAGTACAGCAAAAACGGAATTGTTTTGAATTGCGTTGAATGGAAGAGTATACGTACCTTGGCAGTGTTATATTTCGACGGGTGTGAGAACAGTTGAAATAAGTGCTCGCATATCAAAAACGTACAATACAATGTTGGCTTTGAAGTCGTTGTGGGGCAATCACGTCGTATCTCTTGCCGTGAATAAACGCATATATCTAGCCTCCGTCCGGCATGTTTTGCTCTGTGTTTGAGAGTAGCGGCCAGTAAAAGCTGAACATGAGCGACGTCTAGATGGTTTTGATCACCAAATGATGCGCTCGACCCTTCGTGTTTCATATCTCCAGCGGATCATAAACACCGAAGTCCGTCGTCGTTTCAACATAACCGAATCGATTTCTGCCAGTATAAAGCGCCGTCGTCTACTATGGTTCGGTCACGTAGCAAGGATGGGACATAATAGACTACCCTACATATCTTTGATCTATCCACTTCCCAAAAGTGAAGCATGGGTTAGACCGTTCCGCGGCGTACGAAAGACGTGGCGACGTAAATTATTCAAAGATCTGGACTGCCAGCTAGTGCATCGTATAGTGAACCGAAATGCTGTCATATTCAAAACGCAGTATCTAACGTTAGTGGGAGGCGTTACTCATGACCGGTCTAGATATGCGAAGCTGGTCGAAGATGTCGTGAGCTGCCAAAGTCCACTGAGGATACGCAACAAACGATGATGATCCGTTTCTCTCAAAAGTAATGCCAATCGGAAAAATTCTGCTCATAAAAATTTATTGATTTCTGCATTGTGAACAAAGGCTCATTCACCTCAAAACACGATACCTTCCGGCTAGTTTCGGCTTTAATTATCTTAAACGACAACTTGTTAAATACCAAGAGTTGGCAAACAACATACCTGTACGTCACTGTCACGCATTGCAGTGTTGGCCATTAGCAGTTTTTCTATATGAGTACTCTTCTTACATGCTTCGATTAACGAGTGAATGTGATCGCGATCGGTGTCCTAAAATAATATGCTTGAACTGCAACAAACATGGTAATAAATTATCTACAGAAACAACTACAGTACACTACGTGTCATAAATGATTGTCACTTTCGATTGAGACAGCAAACGAAGGAACATCGAAGAACATAGGTAACTCTCAGCGGGTACTGCATACATATAATCACATGAAACTATGTTGAACCATACAGCGATAAAACTTCTGAGTTTCGTCATACATAAGGTTTTGTATGTATATCATATCTCTACCAAAATACGGAAAAGCAATATCGATAACTTTGGTGGGCCCGCGTCGATTCTCAAGACGCTAATATCGCTTTGTATGAAATTCTCGGTCTTTCAGAAGTAAACGATATTTGTGATTGTTTGATGCCAACGTGTTGTTTCAATGCTAAAACCTAGACAAAATACATTTAAAGTTCTGTTAAACGCATACTTAGTCAGTAAAAACTGTTGGAAATTGCTGTTGCAAAAATAATCCCAGTCCCGTTGTGGTGATTACTGCTTTTATCTAACTGAAAGAAACAGTGTGACGCTTATCCTCAAAATAGATAATTTTCATTCACTCCTTCACTAAAAGATCGTTTCTTGAATCCAAATTGTAACATTTCGTAAACTTAGCTCTCGTTAAAGCAATATAAAACAACGATCATTAACTTAATTAAATAACCGATTGCCAAAACGTGACATGTGGTGCCGGTTACCACTCTGGACATCGTACGGCTGAAAAGTCGGAGAAACGGATATCGACACCTCCCCGGTATTTACAGGCGCATTATTTTATATAAAACAGCGGTCAACGTGATTCAAAAATATTTTAGACTATAGCGATTTACTAAAGAATCAGAGTTGGTATAGCCGCTAAATTACTGTTTAAAGCACAATTTTATAGCTACGTTTTTATCTTTCAAATATTTTACTGATTAAGCTTACCAACATATTGTTAATGTTGACTTCGGTAAGCTTTGAATCGTTCGAATTCAAACGTTTAATGCAATCTTCGATGTCGGTATCGTTTGGTGGTTCGTCGGGAACAACCTTTTGAACTTCTGCTTTGACAACCCCTAAAATACGTAAAAATAACAAAATTAGTTACAAAATGTGCTTGTGTTTCACAATATTCGACAACCATTTTAAGGCTCACGAGCACATAGACATAATTATTAATTTTTTGTTCGGCATCTTGTCATCTGGATGCATGTAATCACATCAGGCCAACCTATGGGGTCGGATATGTAACTTTCTAAATTATATTTGATCATGAGCTTCTGGTTTAAAATTAATAAATAACTGAAAAATATACTCAAGCATTTTAACCCGGGTATGAAATGAGATTAACTGGCAAAAAAGCTCAAAGATTTAGACATAACCAAAATAACAGTTTTACAGTGAAGTTATACAGGTTTGAAACGGATACCGCTGGAGCGGAGAACAAATTCGCACTCGAGCCACGAGTTCTTTTTGACAACTGCCTACCTATATATAAAACTCATGTTTGAAACAAACAAACCAATTCTGCTTCAACTGCTTGCATGACCTGCTGGTGAAATATCATTATGTGCTTTCGAAAAGACAGATCGATATATAGAAATTGGTGCTTAATATGTCAACTCGAAAACGTAGAGGACACGCCGCGTATATATAGAATTGTTTATCATAGTTGAAAACACAGCACAAACAACGATGTATGTTTTTCGGGTACGATCCAGAGAATGTTTCCGAAAGTTCTTGTAAATACATCTTAAGCCAAGAAGCCACGTAATTGTGCCTATCTACCAGTTAACCCCTTTTTCGTCGCTTCAAAGATTATGCCTCTTTTGAACTCTATATTATTGATTCCATGTATTTGGGGTGTCCAGGCCCTATTCAAAAACATACTTTGATCCAACTCAACCGCTTAAATTTTGACAATGCCAGCACACCATCTCACTACACTCAGAATGCAATAAAACCCTTTCACATGGTTTTTAGATTTGTTGGATTTCAATATATTAATGATCAATACTATAAAAGATATTGTTAAGCCGAGACATTTTCTGTAGATGCAGTTTTCCGCCGCAGTTACTGAATGTTATTTGGCCAAATCAGTGTGAACTGGATGACTGAATAGAACGACTTTTTTGACAATGTATAATTGATACCGGTTATTAATTTTTATTTAAGTTATATACTACTTCCAAGCACCAAGCACTTATCGAATTTTTGCACAGCCAAAACAATTGTATTGACAAATTATTGTGGGACAAAATGTGAGCTCGAAATGTGTTTAGTTGCAGTTTCGGATCAGTGATTCCGTAACTCTGATTTTTTCGGGTGGTTCTGAAGCATCGATTCACATACTCCTGATAGATTTCCAAATTTGGTATTAAATTAGCTTCTAGATTTGACCTTATACCGAAAACTTCTCAAATATTTTGTGAAACTTAAGCAAATCAATATGGAGATTAGGAAAAATTTAATATAATTTTACAAAGCAACAACATCACAGCATTTGATCTGATTTTTAGAAAATTTACTGCTCTTTTTTAAAATTGAGCCTGTGTCAGTCTATTGCTTTATATATCAAGAAAACTAGTGAAAACAAGCCATTTAGATATTCCAAGCACGCAGTTGTGTAATGTTGTTCATGTCCTGTGAAAACAAATAATACGCTCTCGGTTATTAAAATAACACGTACGTTTTGTAAGGTGGACAGTATTATCCACCGGAAAGAGAAATAATTTGCAGAATAGGCAAGCCTTTGCATAAAATTATTCGTTTATATATTAATTCTACACCTTGCAACGAGTAACACCGCAAAGCTTCTTTTTGTACAAACTTTTCAATTCAGTGACAAAAACACTTACCACTGAATGTCTGATCAGCTTCGTCTTGTGGAGTGCCTTTAAGAGCATGATAATATTGCGTTTGACTTAGCATGCTATGCAAGCCGAGAATACCTAAAAAGCTATATATATATGCAGAGATTGAGCATAAAAATAACTCCAATAAAATATACAGCAATTAAACAGAAACACGTCGACAAAGCTAATAACTCCCGCACTCAGGGGCAAAGGAATATGAGCGGCAACGGCATCACACCTGTAACGATTAGAAGTTGTATCTATTGTGGTGCCTTTTGTGCAGTACTATACTGCGAAAGACATTTTAGTCGTTCTGGCAGACAGGGAAAACTTGCAGGGTCGCCTTGTACATCGGAAAATTATGCAAGCGACAATATTTTTAGTTTGCTAAGCCAAATGAAACTCTAGCAGCAAATAAATACATTAACAATTATATAATGACAGCACAACTAGAAATTTCAGTACATTTTTAAACCATATGATTCGTTACCCCTTCTGTCTACAACTAAACAAATAAAAACTTTCAAAATTAGGGATGATAACTTTCAAGAAAAATTTTCAAGTTGGGGATAGCTGCACTAGTGACAATACAAATTCCTATCATGACATGAGTACTAAGGAATTTGAAACTGAGCAACGACACACATTTAAGTCAAATTTTAAGTATGACGTATTTTCCAACCTGACGGTGTTTCTGAAAATGAACCTGTAGCTCCATGGTTCGTGGCGCGATGCTGTGGTATGTACCTGTAACCAAGTTTGATAATTTCTTCAGAAGAGTACGACACTCTTCGAAATAGCTGTATACAAGCTTTGGTCATGACTAGATCCATTTCCGCCTTATCCCTTCCGGTGTTGGCTTTTTCCTACGCAGTTTTAAGCAGGTATCATGGTATGATAAACGAAAATTCGTTCCAACGCCCCCAGTGTTACAGGCGGCATAACAACTTTCTTTCAAAATTAGGTAGGCCGAGAAAAATTTTCTTTCAAAGGACCACCCTCAAAAGAAGCATATCGCAAGCGAGAGTGAACCGGAGCTAGCATGGTCTCATTTGGAATTTATCATTTTGTTTAATCACCTGTACCAGGCTATGTTTTATGTACACACCACTCTAAAACCTTTGAACCCTGAATACATTAAAAATCCTAAACCGTCGTCGACCCGAAACCCATCGAAAAAAACTGAGAACGCATCAAGTATTTGTGCTGTTCTCTAGAAAACCAAACCAACGTATTCAGCCTATGTTTAGCAATACGAAATGAACCAAAGCAAGGAGGAACATAAAA
>JASANE010025949.1:0-40328 GCA_030248225.1 Trileptium ribeirensis
GCAAGTACTAATAGCGTAACTCTAAGGCTCAGGTTAAGGTAATCAGGCAATCGTACAGTGTGCCAGCGAACCGGGGGCAGCTTGTTTAATATAACTGGCAAGTAATAGCGTAACTCTAAGGCTCAGGATAAGGTAATCAGGTAATCGTACAGTGTGCCAGCCACCCAGCAGGGGGTATTGCTGTATCAACTCACAAGGGCTGTATCAAACTATTATATAACCTAAATTGAAATTACTGCTATCACTCAAACCGTAACCAATAAATAAAGATAATATTAGCATAAATCTAAGAACTTACGGTTGAGGAACTTAGTTAATCAGCCAGCCGAGGGCCATTGTACCTGCGTCACAAAAGAAGCAATAGAGTTGCCTATAACCTAACCCTAACGCTAATAGAAATGGAGATACAAGTGAAACGAGCGGCCGAGTTACTATAAAATTGAGCCTGACACATACAAGAGTTACTGGTAGAGTATTAGAGTGATCTAAACAGTACGGGTATTAAAGAATAGCGCCATGAGCTTGAATTACGGGTGTGAACATTCGTGCCGTAATATTTTATCGTGCTTTATAATAAATATTCTTGCCAAGGGTTTTGGTGCCCATTGTCTGAAGCAAAATTGACTCAAGCAGCACCACACCACAACGCAACATATAGGGCACGAGCACTGATCACGAAAATCCAGGATGCGTGCCATCCGTACATCCCCACCGGCATACTAGTGGCCTCACCTCGGCCACGCAATTTTGGTTTCGAATGTACTTGAAATGGCTGCGACGTTGTTTCCTGCGGTAACCCAGGGGGCACTAGGTTGATCTCTTTGAACCCAGTCCCTCAGACATTGGAGTCACAGCTAATTGTTGATCTACCGGTTATATTGTTTGTGAATGTCCATTGTCTCTATTTTATTCAGTTCTTTTGCGGTTGCGTTGAATTACCGGTTTGTTCAGATGTTTTCAGGTTCGCGTTCCGCCTGTTGGATCAAATGCTCTTCGTGTGACTGGAATTGTTCATGGATTAATGGTTGTTAAGCCAGCGAAGTTGATACTTGCGCCTGTTGCGGTTTTCTATTTCCATAGGCTGCTTTCGTTGCACTACTGAGCTGAGCTACAGCATGTGATGTTTATACAGTTGCCTGGATAAAATCTATCTTCGGTTGAGACAACTTTTATATTTCAGGCCTAGTTCGGGCATAGATGGCTAAACTTCCACCTATAAGTTAAAAGTTACAGGAAATAAACATTGCTCCTATTGTGGCATGAACGAAACATAGGAACATTTTTTCTGTGCTGTTTGTACTAGTTTTGCATAGAGTCAAAATTCTAGGGAATACACTAATTAATATAGAAGGCTTAAGAGATTACAAACATTTTTAAAAGGTTCTGTAGGTTTATTCTCAGTACTGGTTCACTTAAATAAAACCATGATTAAAACAAAATACAACGTTTTAGGTAATCCAAGATAAGGTAACACTTTGCACTTTAACAGTTTTTGAATCCTCAACTCTGACGTCATTCACAGTTTAACGCGCTGATGCAATGGACATGTAGTTCATGTTCCCGCATGTTTTCTAAGCCCAGTATTTTCAAATCTAATCTAATCTAATCAGGCCTCGTCCGCTTGCAGATTTGTTTAATTTCTGAGGTCGAAGCTTTCAGCAAATTGTCTTTGTTTTTCTTTTTCCAGTTGCGCAGCACCTTTCTGATGTTTTCTGTATATTTTTTCTTCTGCCAAATCGCGTTGTCACCAAGCATTTTTCAATCCCCCTCGCCGTTTAATATGGTTCAATTTACTGCGAAAATATTTAAATATAAGGTTGATGAAAGTGAAATAAAAGGTTTATTCGCAGCATGTATATTCAATTATTGTTCATTGTCACAATATATGCGGCAGACTGAAGACTCGTTTTTGCCTCGCCATGTCCATCATATCGCCTCTGCTTTGTAGTGAACGACTGTGACGACGAACACGTTCGCAATAATGCGGTTTATGTGTATATTATTGCGTCGCAATAATTAAATATTCGGGGTGAACCGTTGTGACTGTAATAAACCTCCTTCCTATGGATACACAAGCGGATCCTTCACGATTTAGCGATCCCTGCCTGATTTGACAATCGTTATATCCGCCAATAATAATAACCCTTGTTAAATGGATTTCAAAACATGCGATCCAGTTCCTGTCTCCGTCGTCGTTGAGGACAATGTGCGACGTACAACTTTCCAAATTCAGCTGTGTGATGAACTTTTAAAGTCGCTCAGTGCAATAATATATTGCTAAGACAATAGCAACGCTACGGACATTTTATTAACATAACAAACCGTAGAAATTTTTGCTTTTTCATCCAACAATCAAATAATTTTAAATTTTACAAATCTCAAATGTAAAAAATATTACAACTCGAAGCAGAGAATTACTACTTAAAAGATCACATGCCCCGCCGTATATCAATATAGCTGCCTTCTGTCCTTTTCTCCAAGAAAATAGACGCCAATCTCGAGACATTTTTACAAATGAGGCATTCATTCTCGGAATGGAGTTTTATAACGTGCTTTACCTTAGCTTATTTCTCCCCCTATGTTTATCATAAGTCGCTCATTTAGACGTCTACCTTAGCTTATTCTCCCACTGTGTTTATGCATAGCTCGCTCATCTAGATGTCTTTACCTTAGCTTATTCTCACACTGTGTTTATCATAGCTCGCTCATCTAGATGTCTTTTTTACCTTAGCTTATTCACGCATTGTGTTTATCATAGCTCGCTCATCTAGATGTCTTTACCTTAGCTTCTCTCCCACTGTGTTTATCATAGCTCGCTCATCTAGATGTCTTTTTACCTTAGCTTATTCGCGCACTGTGTTTATCATAGCTCGCTCATCTAGATGTCTTTTACCTTAGCTTATTCGCGCACTGTGTTTATCATAGCTCGCTCATCTAAATGTCTTTTTACCTTAGCTTATTCGCGCACTGTGTTTATCATAGCTCGCTCATCTGGATGTCTTTACCTTAGCTTATTCTCCCACTGTGTTTATCATAGCTCAGTTCATCTAGATGTCTTTACCTTAAGTTATTCTCCCACTGTGTTTATCATAGCTCACTCATCTAGATGTCTTTACCTTAGCGTATTCGCGCATTGTGTTTATCATAGCTCGCTCATCTAGATGTCTTTACCGTAGCTTATTCTCCCACTGTGTTTATCATAGCTCGCTCATCTAGATGTCTTTTTACTTAGCTTATTCGCGCACTGTGTTTATCATAGCTGGCTCATCTAGATGTCTTTACCTTAGCTTATTCTCCCACTGTGTTTATCATAGCTCGCTCATCTAGATGTCTTTTTTACCTTAGTTAGCCCCATTCGTCCGATGTATGTTCGCATTTTTTCGTTAAACAGAATGTAAAGGTAGACATAACTTTGCGTGTTCAATGCTCCAATGATTTCCTCCGCAAATGAAAGCTCTGGATTTGGCTATTTGATGTCCCCAACATTATTTATGCTATATAGGTTATCAGGGCTACCGGATAGAAAAGACCGGCATACTATAAAAGGCCAGCTACTCGACGTGCTTAAGTTTGCAATCGCTTGCTCAGTAAACTGTAATCTGAGTTGATTCGGGATTTTCTATTATATATGATACTGGAATCAAGTCGGATTAAAGTTTATTATATATGATACCGGAATCAAGTCGGATTAAAGTTTATTGAGTAACCGACTGCAAACTTAAGCACATCGCGTAGCTGGCTTCTTCACGGAAAGTGGGAGTAGGGAGGCCTGGAATTTCGAGCTCCAGCCAGCATTTCGTTAGTTCACAGAGTATTTTGAGCAAGGTCATTTCGTCGACAGGTACAATTCAGCGGTTCTGTATTTGATGTTAGAGTAGCTTTCGAGCTACCTGTGTATCAAATTTAAAAAATTATCCCAAACACTAAAATTTTCAAAACTTTGACAAACCAGGTTTCTTGCTGGTGAACGATCGACGTATGAAGTTATTTAATGCGCTAACCACGATGGTTTCACTGTTTTAACCTTACTTTGAATATTTAGCGAATTAAGACAATGCGGGACGGCGGAAACATTGTTTGGCACCAAAAACAGTTAAATTTTATCACTTTTTCAATATAGATTTATATATATTTTAATACACTAACATAAAATTTCGGGGCAGTGGGCAAACTAAAACAAAGACATATGGGGCTAACTAAGGTAAAGACATCTAGATGAGCGAGCTATGATAAACACAGTGGGAGAATAAGCTAAGGTAAAGACATCTAGATGAGCCAGCTATGATAAACACAGTGCGCGAATAAGCTAAGGTAAAAAGACATCTAGATGAGCGAGCTATGATAAACACAGTGGGAGAATAAGCTACGGTAAAGACATCTAGATGAGCGAGCTATGATAAACACAATGCGCGAATACGCTAAGGTAAAAAGACATCTAGATGAGCGAGCTATGATAAACACAGTGGGAGAATAATGTAAGGTAAAGACATCTAGATGAGCGAGCTATGATAAACACAGTGGGAGAATAAGCTAAGGTAAAGACATCTAGATGAGCGAGCTATGATAAACACAGTGCGCGAATAAGCTAAGGTAAAAAGACATCTAGATGAGCGAGCTATGATAAACACAGTGCGCGAATAAGCTAAGGTAAAAAGACATCTAGATGAGCGAGCTATGATAAACACAGTGCGCGAATAAGCTAAGGTAAAAAGACATCTAGATGAGCGAGCTATGATAAACACAGTGGGAGAATAAGCTAAGGTAAAGACATCTAGATGAGCGAGCTATGATAAACACAGTGCGCGAATAAGCTAAGGTAAAAAGACATCTAGATGAGCGAGCTATGATAAACACAGTGTGAGAATAAGCTAAGGTAAAGACATCTAGATGAGCGAGCTATGATAAACACAGTGGGAGAATAAGCTAAGGTAGACATCTAAATGAGCGACCTATGATAAACACAGTGGGAGAATAAGCTAAGGTAAAGCACGTTATAAAGCTCCATTCCTAGAATGAAAACCTCATTTGTAAAAATGCCTCAATTGCGTCTATTTTCTTGGAGAAAGGTACAGAAGGCAGCTAGATTGATATATGGCAGGGCATGTGATCTTTTAAGTAGTAATTCTCTGCTTCGAGTTGTAATATTTTTTACATTTGAGATTTGTAAAATTCAAAATTATTTGATTGTTGGACGACGAAGCAAAAATTTCTACGGTTTGTTACGTGAATAAAATGTCCGTAGCGTTGCTATTGTCTTAGCAATATATTATTGTACTGAGCGACTTTAAAAGTTCATCACACAGCTGAATTTGGAACGTTGTACGTCGCACATTGTTCGCAACCACGACGGAGACAGGAACTGGATCGACTGTTTTGAAATCCATTTAACAAGGGTTATTATTATTGGCGAATATAACTATTGTCAAGTCAGGCAGGGATCGCTAAATCGGTGAAGGATCCGCTTGTGTATCCATAGGCAGGAGGTCCATCACAGCCACAACGGTTCACCCCGAATATTTATTATTGCGACGCAATAATATACACATAAACCGCATTATTGCGAACGTTCTCGTCGTCACAGTCGTTCACTACAAAAGCAGAGGCGATATGATGGACATGGCGAGGAAAACTAGTTTTCAGTCCGCCGCATATATTGTGACAATGAACAATAATTGAAGAAACATGCCGCGAATAAACCTTTTATTTCACTTTCATCAACCTTATATTCAAACATATTCGCAGCAAGTTTAACGATCAAACGGTGAGCAAATCAAACGTTTCGTGACAACGCGATCCGCAGAAGAAAAAATATACAGAAAACATCAGAAGGTGCCGCGGAAATGGAAAAAATAAACAAAGACAATTTGTGAAAGTTTCGACCTCAGAATTAACAAATCCGCAAGCGGACGAGGCCTGATTAGATTAGATTAGATTTGACAATACTGGGTTAGAAAAACATGCGGGAACATGAATGACACGTCCATTGCATCAGCGCGTTAAACTGTGAATGACGTCAGAGTCTAGGATTTAAAAACTGTGAAAGTGCAAAGTGTTACCTTATCTTGGATTACCTAAAACGTTGTATTCCGTTTTAATCATGGTTTAATCAAGCCAACCAGTACTGAGAATAAACCTACATAACCTTTTAATGTTGTAATCTCTTAAGCCTTCTATATTAATTACTGTATTCCCTAGAATTTCGCTCCGACTCTATGCAAACCTAGGACAAGCACACAGAAAATGTTCTGATGTTTCGTCGATGCCACAATAGGAGCAATGTTTATTTCCTGTAACTTTTAACTTATGTAGGTGGAAGTTTAGCCATCTATGCCCGGACGAGGCCTGAAATATAAAAGTCTGTCAACCGAAGATAGATTCTATCCAGGCAACTGTATAAACATCACATGCTGTAGCTCAGTTAGTAGTGCAACGAAAGCAGCCTATGGAAATAGAAAACCGCAACAGGCGCAAGTATCAACTTCGCTGGCTTAACAACCATTAATCCATGAACAATTCCAGTCACACGAAGAGCATTTGATCCAACAGGCGGAACGCGAACCTGAAAACATCTGAACAAACCGGTAATTCAACGCAACCGCAAAAGAACTGAATAAAATAGAGACAATGGACATTCACAAACAATATAACCGGTAGATCAACAATTAGCTGTGACTCCAATGTCTGAGGTACTGGGTTCAAAGAGATCAACCTAGTGCCCCCTGGGTTACCGCAGGAAACAACGTCGCAGCCATTTCAAGTACATTCGAAACCAAAATTGCGTGGCCGAGGTGAGGCCACTAGTATGCCGGTGGGGATGTACGGATGGCACGCATCCTGGATTTTCGTGATCAGTGCTCGTGCCCTATATGTTGCGTTGCGGCGCGGTGCTGCTCTAGTCACTCTTGCTTCAGACAATGGGCACCAAAACCCTTGGCAAGAATATTTATTATAAAGCACGATAAAATATTACGGCACGAATGTTCACACCCGTAATTCAAGCTCATGGCGCTATTCTTTAATACCCGTACTGTTTAGATCACTCTAATACTCTACCAGTAACTCTTGCACGGTTCAGGCTCAATTTTATAGTAACTCGGCCGCTCGTTTCACTTGTATCTCCATTTCTATTAGCGTTAGGGTTAGGTTATAGGCAACTCTATTGCTTCTCTTGTGACGCAGGTACAATGGCCCTCGGCTGGCTGATTAACTAAGTTCCTCAACCTAAGTTCTTAGATTTATGCTAATATTATCTTTATTTATTGGTTACGGTTTGAGTGATAGCAGAAATTTCAATTTAGGTTATATAATAGTTTGATACAGCCCTTGTGAGTTGATACAGCAATACCCCCGGCTGGCTGGCACACTGTACGATTACCTGATTACCTTATCCTGAGCCTTAGAGTTACGCTATTACTTGCCAGTTATATTAAACAAGCTGCCCCCGGTTGGCTGGCACACTGTACGATTGCCTGATTACCTTAACCTGAGCCTTAGAGTTACGCTATTAATACTTGCCAGTTATAATAAACAAGCTGCTCCCGGCTAGCTGACGAACTACGTTAATTACAAGTGTGTAGTACCGGTCGACTACTATTCAGTTACAATTTCGCTCAAGTTATAAGCCTCAGCCTGGCTGGCCTATCGGTCAGTTTGAGATGAAACGTGGCTCAAGGTAGTGACCCAATTCCATGCCCCTTACTCGCCCGGTCTACTCAAGAATAACACTCCTTGCCAAGTCGACTCCGGCTGGCTGCCGACTCGACAAGTCGCACTACCAACCACTGAACCCACCGCTATTCTAGCCCTGGAATACTCACTCGACACTGGGCAACTATTATAACTAGTATCTGCTAATATACTATATATAGTATTTTTATTGCCACTTCGGTACCTAGATTTTATATGAAAAGGTAGTATTATTAAAATCAATATTACGCTTTAATAAATTACATATATATATTTGTGTAGTCCTGATATCAAACAGTTCCGTTTTTAAGCCTTCAAGCAACCCAATGAGATCACCAAGTATGCATCAACACAATGTTTCGGCGTTAAACCCTCCAAATATAACAATAAAACGCAATTCTTTTGTGTAGCTCTTTCCCGGCTCTAAATCAGCAAGTAATCTTTAACCCAGAAAGTACGAAAGCCATTCGTGAAATGGTAGTTAGGCAAATTAGATAAGTTAAATAAGTAAAATTTTAAAATTTAGTTTAGGTATGGACCCGTATAATAAAAGATTTTGTGAAATAAAATTTTTAAAACCAAAATTTGTGGAAATTAAGCCCTGGATCCCTTGGTAGCCTACTAGACCTCCGACACTATTGTTAATTAGGGTAGGGTTTGGTAGATATTTTCCTTATGACGGCTAAAGGGTATATATTAAAAGGGGATGGGATTCGGCACTGAAGATTGCATAGTCCGAGGTGTGGCCAGTAATGTGAAGGTGGGACGACTTGGTTGGCGTGCATCCTTTCTTTTTCTTGATCAGTACTAGTACTCTATATTTTGCATTGCAGCTTGAAGTTTCTTCAAACACGTAATAAGAATGTCTATTACAAAGCAGATAAAACGTTAAGGCACGCAACTGTTTAGGCGCCCGTAGATTACTCGATGCACTATTCTTTACTACCCGCATTTTTAGGTCGCGCGAAAGCTCCACCGATAGACTTGCACAGTTTCAATTCTCGACTTTATTGCAACTCGGCCACTCGATAGCTTTACTCGACTATCCACTTTTCTACTAATTTTAGTTTAGGTTATTTTTTAAAGTAACTAGGTATATACCTGGGCCTAAGTCATTAAGTTTTATGTTATCACGACTAGTGTTAGTTGGTATGGTTTGAGTGATAGCGCGTTAAGATTAGGTTATCTATTACTTTAATACGCCCTTTTCGATTGACACAGCGATACCCCCGGTTGGCTGGTACCACCGTACGACTATCTAGTTACCTTAACCTGAGCCTTAGATTTATATATACTATTACTTGCCAGTTATGTTAAACAAGCCGACCCCAGATGGGTGCCGAACTACGTTATTAAAACTAGATAGCGGTCGACTACTATTCAGTTGAAGTGCTGGCTTCCCGCACAGAGAGATCCGTGGGCCTCCGGCTGGCTTACCAAGAATAGCAACTGGGATCTAGTGGCGATTCGATGGGTTAACCGACTCCTCGCACCTTACTCGTCCGGTCGACTCAAGAATAGCACGACTTGTCACATCAACCCCGCTGACTGCCGACCTGACAAGTAGTACTACTATACCCGGAACCCACCTATACTCTCGCCCTGGTTTTCTCACTCAACACCCGGGCCGAATTTTAACTATTACTAAATTAGTACAGTTACTATTCCATCACTCCTAATAAAATTATTGCCACTTTAGATGCGTTACTTTTTATTTGGGAACAATAATATTACTAACATTAAATAGTTTTTGTGTCTAAAGTACCTATTTATAATGCCCGTTTACACTCTGTAGCTCTTTCTTTAAGCTCTAAGAAACCAAATCAGATCGATATAAGCACTCCTCTACGTATGTCAACGCCATTCTTTGCGTCAATTTCCACAATACGGCAACAAAAGCACGACATAATGCGTATACCTCGCTATTGACTCCAAATCAATAAGCAACATTTAAGCTAATAAGGCTGTAAGCTGTTGGTAAACAATAACATAAGCCTTTTCTTCTGCTTCAGCTACGCTATACTACAAACCGGAAACTCAGTGTATATACAAGACGAATATTAGCTACGTCTTTCCAGGTACCCATTATATAAAACAAGAATAATACAACTTTAGTAGACATCAAAAGCCCGTGTATCCGCAAACTCCGCGAGATCAGAACAACAACTGAAACAAAAATGAAAATTAAGCTTAAACGTACATTAGCTAGCGAGTGAAACGAGCGCATTTTATGCAAATTAGGTACGTAAGTGAAATAAACAAAATTTATAAAATTTAAGATTTTAGGAGAACTAAAAACTAGGGACCCATATAATAAAGGATTTGTGACAAAGAATTTTTGAACCCAAAAAAATAATATTTAGGCCCTAGGACCCCTGGTAGCCTACTAGACCCCCAACAACTATTTGTTATTTTACGTTGTTTTGTTGGGGGTAGGGGTGGACCTCAATTTCTTATGACGGCTATAGGATTATTAAATTGGGACGGGGTTCTTCACTCGAAGGTGTGTGGTCCGTACGCGTGGCCGGTAGTCTGCCGGTGGTTAAATGTAATGTCTTTTCGTGGCGCGATTACTTTTTTTCTCGTGTCTTATTCTACTTCGCGTTGCGGCGTGACTACTTCCATTAACTCAGGCTTTGGTTCCGATATAAAGTCAACACAGCCGAAGTTAGAATGTTTATTCAACAGTTACTATAATACGCCAATATTTATTACACACCGGTTCGGTTCCAGTTACTTAACGCGCCGCTATTTAAGCCACCTATGCCTTTTTCACTATGGCTACTTCTGCCACTTAAGACTTGCCGATTGCGAATAACTTTGCCACTCAGTTGTAAAACACCGTTAGATTTTGATTTAAACTCGATTCGTTTCACTTTGCCTTTTTGTTGAATAATTCTTGCTATTCCTAAGTCTCAGGTTTGAGAGCACAATTATTCTAAGTAAGTTATCTGTTACTTGAAGTTAGGGTATGCATTAATTAATTCCTCTTGCGAGGTATGTACGAGATCGCCGGGCGGTTGGATCCGCACGTTGAGTACATTAACCTTTGCCTTAGATTTACACTATTTAGTTTCCTTAAAGCTACCAGTGGCCGGACGGTACTGATAGATCCTGAGTAATTGATATCTATTACTTTCCCTTTTGGATCGGTACGTAGTAGCCGTACGGTTGGACTCGTACGTTTATTTAATTACCTTATCCTAAGGTCTTAGAATTACACTATTTAGTTTCCTTGTGTTAACGTTCCCTCATCCGGACCGCTTGCTAGGCGCGTGTTATTTCCAATACGGTTATGGTTAGTTAACGCTCCTGCTATCTCTCAATTTTACTTGGGAATATAATAGGAATAAAGTAAATTAATAATTTAGTAAATACCTATTTGTGTAGTACCTCAACTTTAATGATTACAAGTTGGGTTTAAAAATTGTTCGCTATAGTTGCTAACACCAGAACTAGATGCACAGCCCAGGTTCACTTACATTCGCTTTCATCTATATACTCCAATCGGTTCAAAGCAGCATTAAATTCGCAAAGCCAGAAACCTTTAAACTTGAGCTTTAAAATTCAATTACACACTGTCCTACTAGCTAGGTAATCGTTGACATATAACCAAGGATATAAATCGTAAAATGATTGGAGTCGTATGCGTCACCGCAAGAGTTAAGTAGAAAACCATTCGAAGTCGACACTAATTCCAGATCGAAGAAGCAGGGTGTACTGAATAAGAGTTAGGAAGTCACCTACCTCGACGACAGTTAACAGTTAAAACTAAGACTGAACTAAATGAACAAAAGAAGAGCTAGCACATGTTAGCTACTAACAAAAACATGTGCTAATTATGCAAATTAGCACTAAAACTGAATAAAATGAGAAAACAAGCAAAAACAAAAACCCACGGACCAAGAAGGGAGAGATGGATATAATAGTAAAATGGTGATAAACCCGGGATTTTTAGGAAATTTTGGGATTTAGGGTGGGTTTAGACCGGAAACACTGGTAGCCTGGTAATCTCCTTACTCTAGTTAAAAATTAAAAATAATATACTATCGCCAGCTTATAATAATATCACCTAGCTATGTAATACTTTGGTTTATATGTATTAAATCCACAATATATGATTTTGATACATAAATGAAAGTATTTCTTTCCACCGTCAGCTTCAACCCAAGAGCCACTCTTTGAACTCCCCTTACCCCACATAGGGGCCTCGAACCTAAATAACGTAGGCCTCGAATGCCGTGAAGGGAGGCTTCAAACGTTGTAAGGGGCGTCGAATGTCGTAAGAGCTCTCCTAGTCTAACCTTTAGTTCGGACACTACGCAAAAACATTAAATGACACAAATAGAATACTACAAATTTGCTACGAAATGCAATTAGGGGTTATTTGTTATACAACGTTGTGTGTTTGATACAAAAAGTTATATTTTTTCGAATCGAGTGCAATAAATGCAAAACTGTAGTGTGCTAACAATAATTTGCGGAATAATGTAAATTCGTGTGGTTCGTCGGTGTCACATTTTTGTCTTGGGCGAAACCAACTGTAGTAAAAAGGCACAACTAAAGTGTCAATTTTTGCTTTGCTACATACAAAGGGTTAACCTTCTTTTCTATAAAGCATTGGATCTGCTACAAAAGTTACGAAATTTCTCTAAGTTTAGTGCATTAAAGGTCAAACACTAATTCGTTTGAACCGCGGCATTGCATCCTTAGCTTTCGCCAAACCAACTGTAGTAAACGCACAACTAAAGAGACTACAAAACAGTACAAAAGATAATCTTCTTTTCTATAAAGCGATAAAGGAGTAAAGCAGTGAATGCAATATAAAATTCTGCTTTTCCCTGAATATTATTGCCCTAAAGGCACAGTGGTAGCTGGGAATTATCCTATTACTTGAATGGCACTTTAAAGCTCGCTTTCAAGAAAAGAGACCAGCGCAAATTGTGAACCGTAATCATAACTATGTTTGTCGACTAATTTTGTTTGTTATAACTAGTCATATCTCAGCTTGCACGGGAGAAGTGGTGGAGATTCCGCTGAGAGCGACATTAGAAAAATCGCCAATTTTTGTCTGTTGCTTTCGTAACTGATTTTTGGATGTACGAATGTCGATAATTTTTTGTTCTGTGACAAATGTGATGATGATGCGCCATTTTGCTGAATGCGGACAGCTTCTACACTATCTTCCAGGTCAAAATAAAAAACATGTTTTAAAGCATTCTTTACCAAATCTGGCCGTACAGTTACCAACGTTTCTCAGCCCATATCTCTTGACATAGGTTTCGTATCAAAAATGTAGGCTACAATGCAGAAACGGTTGATTGAAAACCACAACTTCGCTGTCTACTTCTTTTTAGTGGGACCATGTCGCCGCTGTGGCCCGAAAGTGGTTCGTCGATCCCTTGTCAAAAATAACGATTTTTCAAACATAGCCGCAATAATTGCTTGTTTTTAACTTACAACTGAGCCCTATAAGCTTACTAAGCACGCTGAAGACGATGGTTTTAGTACTTAGAATCCAAATTGACCATACCTTACCTTTCCGTGGGGTTTCAAGGGTTTTCCGCCGAAGAACCCGATTTTCAGAATGCAGTTCGTTAGCATTTATCTGTCGATTTCTATTGCGTGCAAGACATCAAGAATGGTCTAAATATAGTTATTTTTTAATTCTAAATGCTAGTACGCACGGTGCATATTTTAGATGTTTTCATGTGTTTTCAATGTGTTTAGGGTCAATGAACCCGATTTTCTGAAAATATTCTGTCTTCAGTTGTTTGGTTAAGCGTCGCGTGAGGGTCACCAAGAATTTTAGATAGAGGTCTTCCAATAGGCTGAATATGATGATGTGGTTATCTAGACACCAGCACAAATGCTTGATGCGTTTCAAGTTGTTTTCGGTCGGTTTAGGGTCGACGAGGTTGTACTGTTTTCAATGTGTTCAGAGTTCAAGAGGTCTTAGCTGATATATTCATAAAACTCAGTTCGTTACATGTAATTAAACAACATCATAACTAAAAAATGAAACTACGCTTGCGCCATTTTACCCTCGCTTTCGAGTTTACTGGTTTGATGACTGTGCAAGGTTTTTTAAGGAATTGAACAGCAGCCTCTAGGTAATTGTGTGATTTCTGTACTAAATTGTGGAGGTTTAATTCCCCGTTCTGGCTTCCATTTGTCAACTACTACATAAAATATCGGTTGAACAGATTACCATTGTGCCGACATTTCGCAAAAAGATATTTTCCTTCCTGTCTAGTTTGCGTATGCGAGCTATTAAGAATGTAAACATAGAGATAGCTTGCTTTGAAGTTTATAGTTTAATGTTTGAGCATCTCTCTAGCTAAACAGTGTGTTTTCTCTTATGGTTGGTGCGAACTGTTCATCGAGTGTCCTGCTTATTCTATGCGTAATAAAATTCCAATTGAAATAGATTTTTAGGCCATCAATTCTTTGTGCGTTTTTGTGAGAAATTTTACAATTTCTTTGTGCGTGTAAAATGGCAACTTCCAAATTAGCATGCCATCAAACAAAGTTATTTGACAGGCCATAAAATTTAAATCAGGGATTAGTACGCGCTAGACGAGCGAAGTCCACCTCAGTGATGTTATTTAAAATAACTTTGGGCCTCAGGTAAGATAGAAATGGCTTTGACGGAACCTGATCTCAGGGAGTAACCCATCTCCCATCTACCTCTGATGGAAACCTGTCGGCAGAAGCTCCCAGAGGCCAGAGGTAAGGGGCGATAGACCAGAACATACCCAAAACTTTTCCGGTTGCCAACGATTGTCGGAAGCGGTGAGGGAGTGTGCCGTCTTAGGAACAAATAGAACCAATGGTGGTTTGGCCCTACTCTACTTTTTATGCCTGTGATTATTATATTCTTACTACAATGAAAATACTGAGATAAATTCCATATAAGGCTGGATAAGTTTAAAGCAATATGGTTTAAAAAGGACAGCTTTGTGATAAAGCTTAGATTTTTGTGCCATGACTAAGAAGACGGGTTCCGATGCACGAACCTCAAATATGTACTTTTAGCTTAATTTATAGTTCATTGGTAATTATTCAATTGGTGCCAAAGTAATACTTTAGCTACTCCATTTTAACAATTAAACGCGGACATTTTCAATGTTCTTTCATTCGGATTAAGTTTGGTACAGAGAGCGGGCATGTTATCTGCCTTAATATAACACATCGACCGTTTTATCTTACATACGCACGAATGTGAACGTCTTTGTCGAAGCTTGGTATTAATTAATTAGCTTGGCTTTCCGGGTTCTTATCCTAGGTTGCAATGCTCAATCTCACTGCTGTCGGGGGTTCCCCGGGTTACCTAGGGGGTTCCGGGATAAAAACCGTCCAAACTCAATAAAAATTAAGAATTTTTTACTAAATAAATTTTTATTTTTTGGTTATTTTAACTGGGGGAAGGACTTAGCTGGTGTATTCACCCAATCAGGGATTGCCAACACTCCAAAACCTTGAGTTTGCTCGGGGTTTCCTAAGAACCCCTAAGGGGTCAGTAATTTTATAAAAATTAATACAATATTTTTTCTTTCAGGTGTCCCAACATACCTCTGTGGCGCTGGTTTTTTCCAGTTTTTGGCCATAATATATACATGCATATTTTAGGTTTGGTTTGGTGACCAAATAATTGATCGTTTAGCCTACGATATGCGTGTATATGAGTCAACCTTAAGGGGTCAATTTTTTGAAAAAAACGTAAATTTTAAGGGGTCGGTGTCTAGGGGGAACTCGCCGGGAGGGGGGAGCCAATCCTTGGGGTCGCCCACCCTTCCCCCTCTAAAATAACCCCGGCTTATCAGTTGTGCCCCGTGTAGTTGAGTTATATATATGAGATGGAGGGATTTATGAAGTTTTTCTGATTTCCTGGGTTCAGGAGAGCCTGATTGGAAAAGACACTATTTTGAGGGTACACAAAGAATTGTGTAGATTTCTGCGAGTTTTGGTTTAGCGCTTTCAATTTTACTGATTTTTGCTTCGTGATTAGGATTCAAGGTTTGAAGGAGCGATACTGGTGTACAAATAAGTAAATTAACCCATCGTAGTAATTACTTTAATGTTATTTCCCTCATAAAATCAAAGCGGGATTAAGCCTTAAAAGAACTAAGCCGTAATGTAGTGTAGGATCCCATAACTTAATAATTATCGCGGTTGCACGCCATACAGGCCAAACCAGGATTTTGAAAGAGGTGTCCGAGGTGGGGTTCCACAAAATTTCTTATTTGATACATTTACAATTACTTAGTAACGAAAATAATCCATTCTACTCCATCGACAGTCAATTCTAGCAAAATTCATGTTTTTGTGTGGATAAATTGGTAAGAATTTTTGATGGAAGTTTTTTAGCCTCAGGTTATATATAACATTTCTGGCGTATATATAATCATTTTTTCTTTCAACGACATGACAAATCAAAAAATTTTGGGTGCCAGGAAAGGAGATCTAGGCAAGAACAATTACAACCATTTGCTGAGACATTCCTCACGGTTTTTGACGGCTACAGTACTTTATGGTCCTCATAGATCAACTGGGAGACGGCTATATGAACTAGCGGGAATCGCCACAAGTATTTTAGGTTTCCGAAAGCGCCGAACTGGAGGTCCCCAGGTATAATTTTGGAGAAGCTAGGCCACGGTGGATAGATAGGAGGACCTCACCTAAAGTTGCAAAAAATTTAGAGCAAGTTCGGTTAAACATTCCGACTTCGTATGATAAATTAGAAATAGAGCCACCATATAAACGTAATGGCGTAATGGTTTCTGCAGAGGCAGAGTCCGATTAACATAGATGGTAGATGTGGGTTATGTCGCCTAAGAAAATAGCTGGTGTGCATCATAAGGTATGTTGTAATATATATATTATTATATATTACGTTATGGCCCACCATTTGCCATACAAGATACACTTTTGTGGACATCAGCACTCGACATATGTCGTTCACAGGTGGCCAGTGAATCGTTAATTTAAAACAGTTTATTTTGCATATTTGGCAATTCTAAAGCAAAAACCAGCAGAATCTAACTTGATATACATAATAGAGTATGAATTATAGAAGTAATTAGCTGTAAGCTTGGCTAATATGAATTGCGTCAACCACCTACCAGTGCGTTTGTAAACTTGGTAATCGGTCTTCATTAGAGTAAAGTAACATATCTTCAAAGCAGCCAGTAACTGCGTTCCTGGGAGCAAACTGTATGTATTGAAACTGTGCGAGCAGCATCACAGTTTGTCTCATTTATAATATCCTCATCAAAAGATCATCATCTAACTAATGGGCACTGGTTTCCCAGTGCTAGATTGAACATTGTATCTGCCCAACGATCAGAAAAATATAGTATACCTTTTTATTTTCTTTTAGGAGCATATAAACCCATAATTTCAAGTTTCCTACGGAGAACCATGTAACGAACGTATGTCTAGTAAACGGAGGCGATTGGAGACAAAGCAAATTTGTTTAGTCTACACTCCATGCATTACAAGAACATTCAGTCCGACGTAGTTTACGCAAGGCTGTACAGCGGAAGGCATTTTTCCGCTAAAAGTCGAAAAAGAACATCGTGATCAACAAATAAAAAGTTTAGCTTTCTCGGGCACTTCAAAGTCCCATGGAGGCAATAATGTCATCGCAATACATTAAGTTTAATGTAAAATTTATTTTTAAAACATTCCACAGTGCCTTCATATCGCCCTTCATCTGTTTTACTATATATAAGTTTCGAAGACCAGGTTCCGGTTTAAATAGACGGTTCCGGTTATTCCCTGATACGTAGTCACATGCACAAAGTTCAATTGTAAAATATTCAGCATATTAATGCTGAATATCGCCCTTCATCTGTTTTATTCATATCGCCCTTCATCTGTTTTACTATATATAAGTTTCGAAGACCAGGTTCCGGTTTAAATAGACGGTTCCGGTTATTCCCTGATACGTAGTCACATGCACAAAGTTCAATTGTAAAATATTCAGCATATTAATGTGCAAATGTCACTAACTACGTATAGATACATACACACATGTCATCGTTTGCATTCTATGGTGTGTACCCAACAACGTACAGACTGCGATAAACTACTAATACTTGGCGCCGCAGACTCAATAATTATTATAGGTTGTAGATATGGTTTCGGGCTGATGAGGATGTCTGCGCAATCGAATAACTACTGAAATTTCAGGGTATCAGGCATACAGGTGGGCATCGTACAAACTGCGCGATAAGAAATCGAAAAGCAATGATTGACACTATAATGTAGAGAGCGTACGAACACCTGCGAGTTCTGTTTGTTTAATGCACTCTATGTAAAATTACTGGGATATATATAGTTGTATTTTACAATATATATATATGTCCTAAGTAAAGTAAGGATGTTCGGCGAATTCCCCGACATCACTGATATTATTTCGTTCAAACTGGTCGCGGTGGTGCTTGTCGTTTGCATTGTGAGGTAGGCTGTCGTTAAATATTGATTGACCCTTTTAGTTATTTGATTGACCCTGTGGCGATTTGAAAGGTGCTCTTGTTTAATCCACAGCTTCTTGAAGTGTAAGTCGACAGACGGGTATTCCCTTGATAAGCTTGCAATATCACAAATGAAAAAAATTATTCTGGACAGAGCAAAGTAAGGGGTGGTCGGCCCAGGTAATTTTCGGACAGCTGCAGCTCTAAATAGGCATATTATATTTTATATTATATCATTATTTTCCCTACATTAGTAACTCACAAAGCGAGGTTGCGAGTGCGTCTACACTGCCTGCATTGACGATTTTATCGTTCCAAATTTAGATTCGTAAGCTCGCTTAAAGTCCCCTGATAACAACACACTGGCAATAGTCTATTTACAATGGTACGGTTACTTTAGCCATACCTCGAAACCGAGGAATCTTTATATATTTGTTATTCCAATGACCAAAAATACAAAAACTTTTATAAAATTTTATGAAATTTATAAATCACAAATTTTAAGAATATTTATAATTTTAAGAGTGATTCTACGTACTAAGGCTCGTAAGACCTGCCTTATTTGATGCATACCACGTAAATACACTGCTTTTATCGTATTTAGCAACCACGAAAGCCTAGGGACATGTTGGATTGACCTACATACATCTATATTGGAGAAGTGTTTAAATTGCACCAGTTTTGTACCAAAATTTATCAAATTTTGTTCTGGAACCGTTCCGCAGGTATACTAACACAATCATATTAGAACAATGAAACCAACTTGTTTAATGGGTTAAACAACTCTACAATCCCATAGTTGATCACAAAAAGCAAAAAAAAAACTTGCATTGTAAAAATATTTTAAATTGTCACTATTTTGGTGTATTTTGTAAACTTTAACTCATAGCTCGATGCAGAACACCAAAGTGCAATTCTTCTCTACGAAGCTTCTATCTCGAGATATAGCTCGCGAAAAATAGATACCCGGATGGCGAAATTTCAAAAGTGACCTTTGACCCGTTTGGGTCCCATTTTGACCAGGAAGAGGTGGTCGAGATGTTTAGCGTCTACCTTAAAGGGCACAAATACATTGAAATTGTTATCAAACATACGATTGTGAAGATCCATCTATCTGGTGATCAGTTATGATCTCCACAGACGGCCAAAAAAGAAATTTTTTATAGTTTTTGCCGATATACGTAGTGGAAACTCTGCTCGCTTCGCTCACTCCGTTTTATACAGCATTTTTCATATCCTGTATATACGCAACAAATAACCGAGACACTGAAAATAGACTGTGCAATTCGGGCAATTGGGGTCGTTGATTTTAAACCCTTTGGAAACATATGAAAAGGCATGTATATAACCAAACCATCGTATTCAGTGTGACTTATATGGAAACGATTCCTTACGCCCTGCACGCAATAAATAATCAGATAAAATAAAAAATCACTACATTTTGGAAACCAGGTTCGTGGACCGTAAACCCATTAAACCACATAAAAAGGTATAATATAGTAAAGTTGTACTCTAGGTAGCAAAACTATCGTATTCTCTAATTATGTCTCTGTTTTTCGTCTCGATGGTCTCGGTTTTCGAATCGAGGCCTGTGTCGCTACACATGGGCTGCGAAAAACTGGTACCAGTTCGGCCAGATTTGGCAAAAACCCTTAAAAACCTGTTTTTGTCAAAATGGGGTTGGACCTTTTCTCATTCAAGCAGAGGGCACAGCATCTGTAAATTCTTTTGCTATCGACTAGAAAATTTATCGAAATCTATCCACCGGAACAAGTTATAAATGACCGAAACGCTGAAAAACATTTTTTCTCGATTTTCACCTTCAGTAGAAACTCCGCTCGCTCCGTTTCAACTTGATTCAATCATTACAACACAAAATAATGAAAAGCAGCGGAAATAACGAAATATATAAATAAAGTTAGTCAAATGTGCCAATCAAACAGGCAAATTTTAAAGGCAAATAGTCAGTAATTAATATGAGAACTAACAGGGTAAGGGAGGGCCAATGTCTGGCTACTCTTGACAAACGGTTTGAAGTTGAAGTTGAATGATACGCTGGAATCATGTTCATTGAATGCTGCTCAGCGATGAAAGAGGCTAGTTGTAGGCGACACGGAAGAGCAGAGTTTTGAGCTCCGTCCGAAACGCCAGTAGAGAGTCGCAGGACCTAAGAGACACAGGGAGCTCGTTCCATATTGCAGGACCAAAGCAACCCAATGTGTTCAGTGATCTGTCAGCAATTACGAGTTGACGCCGAGAAAAAAGACGTTCGCTGTCACATAGTTGTAGATTCTTTATGAAATAACGAGGACCATCTCCTCTGAGACACTTGAAGACAATACAAGCATTCTTAAAGACAATTAGCTGACGCACAGGCATCCAGTGAAGATCACGTATAACGGTGTGATATGTTCATAACGTCGAGTGATTGTCACTGTGCGAGCAGCAGCGTGCAGAATTCTAGTCAGGGGTTTGACAGTAACATCAGGAAGACGACAATAGATGGAATTGCAATAATCCAGCCGTGAGATTATAAACGCTCTGACCATTATTTCAGCAGTAGATCGATCAAGACGCTGGCTGTTGCGGCGAATCTCCGAAAGCTGCCACATGGACAACCGGCTAACCTCTAAAACGTGCTGCTTCAGTGCTAGTGAGTCGTAAATGGTGACACCGAGAAATTTAATTGAGGGAGAACGGTTAATGGTGTGACCGTCGATGGTAATGGTGCAGGGAGCGCCTACATTAGTGATAACCATGAAGTCGGATTTGCTCGGATTGAGCTTCAGCATGTTCGCCTGAAACCAGCTTAGGTTTAATTTCAAACGTTTTCAGACGTTGTTTGAAGCAATCTATAGAGGATGCCGACACAACTATCCCAATGGATTTCACAAGTGAATTAATCCAACAGCAAAGTTATATTTTTGGGTGTCCGTTTTCTTAATTTAAAACACCCTCGGGTCTGAATGTTTATATCCATAAATAACAAATAAAATTTAATTCGCCAGAACAATTAATACTTTTGTACGCCGGCACTTTAGATCTCTTACAATTCTTCGTTGCTCCAAAAACAGGGCAATTTGGAGTGCGACTTATTTTAGTTCATCGTTAGAGTTTGGCTGACACGATAAACAGAGCCGTACTTAAAGCGCTAATGGGGCGACAGATTTTTTTGTAGCAAATCTATTGGTTCTATGATTTAGTCTGTGTTTTAATTCACTTTATATCAGGGCATAGTTGGAATTCCGTTATAACCACAGAAGGCTGAAGCATGTGTTTTCAACATTTTCGCAGACTGAACTATATAAAGGTTTCTGCTCAGACTGTATCTTTAGGTTAATTCTGAATGTGAGTTGAATCCCACTTTCCTGAGATTGCCGCGCTTGCCTTTGGGTCACGTATTTACAGCGGTGGAAAGGAAACAGTGTTTCGATGTCATTTTATCAGTTGGGTTTGGAAATTAAACACCTTTAAGGTGGGCGCATAGTTGCCTTGGAGAAGTGCGTATATATATTTTTTGTGATTAAAAACGATAAATGAGCTTAAAACAGCTGTACTATAAGATTTAGCGCCGTTATAACCCGAACTGGAACAAGATTTTCGCTTGAAAGGGACATAAATTGCTTCCTGATATGTAGATCGTTGTCTTTTGTCTGTCAGCGAAAATGTTCTGATATATTTGGTTAAGACTGCTGGAGTCATGAGTATATACATTGTTTTAGGCAATTTTTGAAAGGCACGAGTTTTCATGGCAAGGAGAAGGCCAAGGGCAAGGTAGTCGTTGTGACTGGATGTAGCGGTGGCATCGGAAAGCAAATTGTTCGCGAATTGAATATTAGAGGTATGTTTTCAAAACCGGCGATTTCACAGCGTTTCTAGCTAACCACAATCGATGCGATGCATTATAGTTTACGGTGGTTGGCATAATGTTCGCTGTTCAGCATTCATTCCTAAATGTAATTTTATAGAAAAGTTTTACTTTTTTCTTCAACTTGTATATACACGGATCAGTTTTTTTGTTTTGTCCAAGCCGAATATATTCATTTATCCGGGATAGTTACGCTTGATTATGAAATACGACTGTGCCGACTGCTCCGGATTCAGAACTGTAAATGTCAATTATTTGATTTACTGAAGGTAAAAGTGAAAGTATTCGGTTGATGTAGTGTTTTTAGTGATAATTTCATTATCATTTAGAAAATGTACGGATTAAATATATTCAACTGGTTAATGTTTTGTTCCTAATTTGCAATGTTGTACCATGAAGCTATTTTTCAGTTGTTATATGTTTGCTATCGGTTGGTAAACCGATTGAGAAAGCTGTTCACATAGGCATATCATTAGTCCAAATTCTTCCTACAGTAACGTTTCTTTTACAAAATATTTTGTAGTGGAAACACTGTCGATATATTTTACGTTTTGACTGTAAATAGCTGGCACCGAAGACCGGCCTCCAAAGTACCTGAGGGGAACTGAACTGGGGTCGCCAGATTGAACGGGGGCACTTGGGAACGAAAACTTCGGTTTCGCTCCAGGTCGAACTGTGGAGCTGAAAAGTCACAATATATATACTAGTAACTCGCAAGCGAGAGTGAAACGCAATGAGCGTGGTTTCATCAAGTGATAATTTTGTGTAATCACTTGTAACAGGCTTGGTGTTTGATGTATACTCTGCACTAAAACCTCTGTAACCCTGAACCATTGTAAACCTTAAAACCTATATAGATACCCGTGACCGTAAACCCATTAAAAACTGAAATCGCACGAAGTATCCGTGCTAGCTTCTAGGTAACCGAAACTAGAAACCTATATATAGATCATTCTTTATGCCCTGTATGCAATACGTAGCCAAACTACTGAAATGCAGACTGTCATTTGGCAATCGAGTTCATTGGCCATAAATATATTGAAAAGATATGAGAAGGCGTCAAATATTCTTGCTGGACTGTAGATAACCACACCATCGTATTCAGTGTTCCGAAAATCCCATATATAGACCATTCTTGATGACCTACAAGCAATAAATAACCAAACGAATGAACATTCACTATATACATTCAATCGTAACACCCTTGAAACCTCATGAAGAAGTGTTGTCAAATTGGACTCTAAGTAGCAAAACTGTCGTATTCAGCGTGTTTGATAACCTAGTAGACACTCGTTGTAAGGTAACAACACGGAACAGCATGCCGATAGTTGAAAAATCGCTGCTTCGGCAAACGTTCGACGGGTCATAATCGAGTCCACAGTAACGCAGGCAGTGAGCGGCCCACAAAAACTCGTGCCCAGCAAATTTGTAGATATCGACGAGCTGTTTTTCGTTGCGAAAACTTTGTCGCAGATTATGACTGCGAAAGACCAAATTTGGCAAAAAACTCATAAAAACTGTTTTTTGCCTTTATAGCCCCGACGATGGGGTCGAAGCTGTGCGCGTTCAAGACATATTCTCATCACTTTTGCTATCGAATAAAAAATTTATCGAAATCAATCCATCCGAAAATGAGTTATGAATGACAGCATCAGACTGTTTTAATACTAATCCATATTATGTAGTATAACGCTATAATTAATGGTAAAACAGATTTTTAGTGCCATATATAAACTGGTAAATTTTTGCCCAGCTAAAAAAATTGGCCTATTTTTAGTCGTGCAGAAAATGAATGCCTGGGGGTTGAACTTGGGAAAGGCTGAAATACCTGCGTCATTTTCCTGCCGGACCTTGGGAATATTAGTTTAGTGTATAATTAAGTAACATAAAGCTAATCTTATTTACTTGACGGTACAACCAGAATCTATTATAGGTGCCAAAGTATATATGGGATGTCGCGACGCGAAACGCGGTGAAGACTCTCGTAGTTCTTTGTCTTTGATGGGATGCAGCTCCGATCGCCTTATTTTGGCGAACCTAGATCTGAACAGCTTTACCAGTATTCGCAAATTTGTAGCATTTCTTAGTCAAAGTAAGGTACCTACGTTGTTCAATCGAGTGATATTTTTGGATGTGTTCATGTAAATGATTTATTTTAGAATTATGAGTGATAATGTGCTGTTCTTCTGGCACGATAACTCGAACGAAAGCTTGAAATATCTATTTGTGCCTTATAATAAGTGCCGAAAACAGATTCCCACTCTTTTCACCGTAAAAGTGAGCCGATCGAGTCAAGATGGTGTCAGAGAAAACAAGCATTTGACTGTTTATCGACAATGTGTGCAGATATTTCAGTTAAATCATTTTCATCTTGTAGTTCAATTAAGGCTCTATAAAATCGTATATATGGCTTTGTATAAGATTACCATCCAAACCTTGATTATAGAAAAATGGCTTTTACAATGGATCATGAGACTCGAAACGCAAGAGAATAACAATATTCCATCATTGAAAATGTGGGTTCTGGGGCTCTTTTTGTAGAGTGATACCAGCTTTGGTGGCTCGCGTTTAGATTCTCTCGTTCTGGCTCCGACTGATACGATCCAATTATGAATTTTGGATGGGAATGCCTATCGACTGATGCCACCACCTGTCATCTAGAGTTATTGGAGTAGCCAGAGTGAATCTCGTGCCTCACTTAAATATGTGTTTCGTGTAGTTCAAATCTCGCCTAAGCTAAGATTCGGTGCGTGTGTACGTGCAGCAGTTGCTCTAGTGTTAGTTGAAAGATATTCAAACCAACTGTTCTTCTGTCCAGTGCGAGCCTGAAATGTTTGTTTGAGTTGCGTTTACGCTTGTTGCGACTTTCAGTGTGGAAACAGTGTTTGTTACTGAGGCCGAGTTGTATTTGTGCTATTCCTTGTTTCTTAGAACAGTGGACTTACTGTTCGGGCGGAAAGTTCTTTTTCTGGTCATGTTTTGCCACGTTTGTGGTACAATTGTTATTTTTTGGATTTTTCTGGAAGTCGCACGCTCAACAGAAGTTACCGAATTTTTTAACATGACATGTCATGCAAAGCAGCTATTGTTGATAGATTTATTATAGTTGTAACACCACTAAATGTTATGTATGAAATCATCGTTATAGTTGTGGTATTGTTTGTGGTGCCATATTTAGAAATTTTAGTTTGTCTCACGTTGCTGATCATTGAAGTTTAAGCCTTGTTTAAAAATTTTAGTGTTGTGCTTAAGTATCACGGTTTTTGCTCAGCGTTTGTTAGTTTTCTACAAGCTTCATCGTCCAAGTTTCATGGAGGCAATATTACACTGGTGCTATATAAAGCATATATATATCACTGTTATTTTCAGCATATTTCAAGAAATGGTTGATAATCGTTTTTCCTTCAGTAATCAAAAAGGTTGAAATTGAGTACATTTACAAATTAGCGATTTTTGTCAGTATATGTTTGTAACCGTAGGCTGTTACAACGGTACAAGACTATTTTAACGCCTTAAATAATACGTGTCGAAGTTCCGTCAGCTTGGAGGGCAGGGGTATGTGGTCTCGGGGAAGGGTAAATTTTTTAAATTATTTGGGACTCAAAATTTCCCTATCAATTTTTCCCAGTTTTTGACAAGTTTTTAGCATTTTTTATTGTTAAGTATTTTTTACTTATTTTAGCTAAAATTGTCAGCGTACCTTCGGTGTGGGGCTTGAAATGTGCTCATGATGGTGGGTAGTGTGGAGCCTTCAGGAGGTTAAATGTGGCTCGGGGCTACTGTTTTGGGGTAATTCCATCCCTACATCCCTCCGATAGACACATGTGTTGAATGAACATATAGAGTCACTGTTCAGGGCAACAAAAGCAAAAAAACTCAAGTAGTCATAAATTAAAACAGTTTTTGGCATTTCTAAACTGCGATCCGTGGCTGTAGAACACATAACAACGCTTGACCGGGTATTAGATTGTTCTAAATTTGGAAAATTCAATAACCCAGTGGTGAGTTAAGGTAGACACCGACGGTTAAAAAGAATTTTTTGGCTCAGTTGACCGCGAATTGAAGCCTCTCCGTTTCAAATCGTTGTTTAGATTACATTGTTATGTTGTCATAGACGAAAGTCAAGTTGATTACTTGATCAACAACGCTGGAATCATGATGCTTTCGAAATTTAAACTGACCGAAGACGGCCACGAATTTCAGTGGCAGACGAATTATCTCGGTGAGATATTTGTTATATGAATGATTAACTGTAAAGATTACGCCATTATTTATAACATCAGTTCTCTTTGTACCGCCCACATATTCGCAGACGCGGCTGTTGGCGTTGGATGTATAGTTTAGGTCTTAAAATGGGATTCTGTATTTTTCACAATTTTTCATTTGAACCAACCAAAAACGAACGTGAATGATTAGTACTTAAGTTTAATATTGTTAGATATGTTTAATAAAACAAGTGTATATGTAGCTTTCGCATATTTGAATGTTACAACCGGTGGCTAAAAGAGCTAGCCAGGTTTTTCGGGCTGGTTTTTTAGGCGTTATGTTAAACTGCCTAGACTGCCATTGTATTTGAATTCGAGTGGTACGAGAATTTTCAATTTTGGCTCTGGAGGTGGGGTTGAGGAGGTCCTGTCTGTGTGTCTGTCGCACCTGGATCGCGATAACGGTTGGGTGGATTTTGATGCAGGATAGCTCATTCGAACCGCAGTGGTCGATTAAGGTGTAGTGACTTAGCCCGATTTTTGAATTTTTTCCCGTGGGAAAAGTTATGGGGTAAAATGCCGTCATTTTGGCCCATTTTTCGGGCACCCCCTCCAGTTTTTGCAACTTTTCTCAATAAATAAACGATGTATCCGCAAACTAATAGGCATTTTCCATGTAGCTTTACCAGGGCTTTCCAATGATATGTAACGAGTTTTTCAAATACTTCCCAATCTGGAGTCTATAAGCCTAGAGTTGGCGCCAAATTTCATATTTGGTGAAAAGTCGTGAGAAATGCACCTAAATGTGTTTTTATGCCAACAAGCTCATTGCGAGTGTGAAAAATATTGCGTGGCAAATATTTTTCACACTTCTGCTTCATACTTGGTATGAAAAATGAGATTTTTCTCAAGTGTCGGTTTGAATTTTTTAACGTTATTTTCACGGTCACTTTAGGGTTTTATTGAATTATTTAATTGTTAGTTCATTGTTTTTGTACTCGTTGTATGATGTTTTGTCTACTGCATACATTGGCTATCAAAAGAGGCGGGCGTAACTATGACTCATTATTCAGGGTTTATATAATGCTGCACCTGCGTACTGTGTGTAGGTTTTGTTTTTGTGCTTCCTACAACAGACTTCGGAGGATTGTTCTCACCACTCGAATTCTGGCTCGCAAGCGAGCTTCACTAGTAATAGTTGTAACGGAATTAAAGCCTGGGAGTCACTGTCATTTACATTGTGTTATGAATTTCGTGTCCAGAGTGGATGCATTTCCATTATTTGCAGGGAATAACCGAAACCGTCCATTTAAACCGGAACCTGGTCTTCGAAATTTATATATAGTAAAACGGATGAAGGAAGAAATGAAGGTATAGTGGATTTAAAATGCATTAAAAATAACTTTTACATTAAACTTAAGGTTTTGCGATGGTATTATTGCCTTTCTGAAACTTCAAAGAGACTGATGAAGCTAATAATGTTTATTTATCGATCAAATATGTCGGTTTTTGGACATTCAGAGCAAAAAAAAATGCCTTCCACTATACACCCTTGCGTATACTGGGTCAAATTGGATGTGCTTACAACGCGTGGATAGAATACACACTTTCGCTGTGTCTCCAGTCGCCTCCCTTTACTACACATACGTTTGTTACATGTTCTTCTGTATGAAACTTGAAATTATTAGTTTATATGATTCTAATATAATATGATAGATAGAAGGCAATTTTCTGATCAGTGGTCAGACGCACTGTTTAGGCTAGCGTTGGACAAACAGTGTCCATCAGTTAGATGATAATGATGATAATTTTCTAATCAGAATGGTATGAATGAGACAAACTGTGATGCTGCACGCACAGTTTCAACAAATACAGTTCATTGCGAGTTTCTGGCTACGTTGCAGATAACGTTAACTTCAATTTAGGCTGGTTCTTCGTCTTCAATTCTATTTACCAACTTTACAAGCGCACTGGTTCGTGCTTGACGCAATTTATGTTAGCAAAGCATACGCTGAGTACTTCTACGTAAGCCATACTCTGTTACCGAGTTGGATCGCTTTAATTCGAACGTACCCCGCAGACTTCTGAATGTGCAAAATAGCTGCTACAAGCATCGACTTGGCTTTGATTTGTTAACAAATTCCTGCAGGTTATTATGAAAAATTCCTATTGAAATTATGTGCCCTATATACGTTTCACACAGCAAATTGCTTAGTTAATTTTTTCTTTCGCTTGGTTGTATTGGAGCTTGATAATTGTGTAATATATATTACATGTGTTTGGATGACAGATGAAGCAAAAAATGTGGAAAATTTCAAACAAAATTTTTAAACCGGAATTCCGGTCCCGGTATGGTTTTTGACCTTTGCCGGAACCGCAACCGGAACACGATTTTCGCCGGAAGCGGAATTCTGGTTACTCCCTGATTATTTGATATTAACCTGTACGTAAGATGATGTGTTTTATAACGGGATTGTAGAAACAGAAATATGCTGTTCCTTTGAACATGAATTTCAATTTCAGGTCATTTCTACTTAACCGAATTGCTGCTTCCGCTTCTTAAGTCAACGCCGTCTGGTGCTCGTATCGTTAACGTTAGCTGTCCGAGTCATTTCGCTGGAGAAATAAGTATAACGGTGAGCAAAACTATTTGAAATGAAGTATTAAAAAAATTCAAAAATATAACTCCTATCATGAACATTGATGATGCTATTTTGCGCTAGAGAAACTTTTTGTAGGTAAAGAAAGGTTATGGCTACTAACCATTGTATAATCGAGGTCAAACCTACCATTAATTCGCCGGCTGCAGTTGCATTGTTTAAAGAGGATGTTCAGTGACTGTGGCTATAGCGTCCTAAATAATTCCTCAGCTTTCACAAACGCTCGTTCAGTTATTGAAATTTGTTTATTCCATCGGTTAATTATTAATTTTCATTGTATCGTATAAAATTTGTCAAGTGACACTGCGCCTACTACCACAACGGGGTCTGCCGTGGCCTCTAGTAGTTAACATCTAAAGAAACGCGACGCTTTAGCCACGATAAGTCGCAGATTCTGTAGTCGAGAAACCGTACACAGTGGTCGAAACATGTAATGTAGAAATAAACTATTTTAAAACAAAATGTGAAACGTGTTCCGTAGTAACGTGTTGCTTAGCCAGTTCCTTGGCCTTTGAGTGATGTTTGCTTTCCTTTTGCCTATTGCGTACTAGGTTATATATAATGTTCATAATCCGGTTATCCGAAAATTTGTTGCCCGGAATATAATTTGTCTCTTCACTGACAGTACCTTGAACTGCCAAAATGGCTTGTACGAAAAAAAATTTAGTGATTAACCCATAGTCGGTTGATATCGGTCAAAATTAAAGTAAGTTGTCTTAATATAATTAAATGGTAGGGAAAGTATAAATTTCAACTATTATAGAAAAAATTGTTGTGACGTCCAACACAGTTCTTCACGACAAAATTTTCAGTTTAGTCTCCTGAATGTTGTTACATCAAAAATTTAACTCTGTATTCCTTAGCTTATGACTGAGTGGCTGTTGTCATCGGAACGATTTGCACTTTTCATAGCCCGTTTGTTTTAATGATATCTGATTTTCTTCGTTTTTGTTCTAGGATCATTTGGAAAACGATGGTATTGACCAGAAAAGTGCCTATGATTCGCGAGCTGCGTTTAGCCGATCCAAATTGGCACTCGTTGTATACGCCAAATCCTTGACTAAACGCCTGAGACAGTCTGGTGAGACTTGTCATAATGAATTTTGACAAACCCGTAAAGTATTATACGACCGGTGTGATGTGGCAAGGGCCATCTTTGTTTCAAGCGGCCGTCTTTGTTTCAAGACGTTAACCCGCTGATTCTTTTGGTGGCCATATTTTGAGCGACGTAAAGAATATTTATTGCTAGATATTTCTGCTTGTTACCTAATCTGCGTTAAGTATCCTTCCTCTTTAATAGTACTAGTCGGTAGTGGAACTACATTTGTGAGCGGAGCTTGGGCTGTGGCATTACGAATGTACTCAATTTTATGTTCTTCAAATAACTACATTGCATAGGGCTTTATCGTTGGTAAAAATATTATATTTGAATTCTTCGACCCAAAAAACCCTATAATGGTTTGATCGAAACGATTCTATTTCAATAAATAACACAAATATTGCAAAATTCTCTATTTAAGCTGCATAAGCTTAACTAATTAGCTAATTACTAATTAACCACTCAAATTTTTTTAATCCTAAATATCAGGTGCACACTCTGACATGATAGGCTTTCAAGCAAAAAAGTTTTTTTAAAATCGGTTCAGTGGTTCTTGGACCGAACTAACGAACGGATGGACATCGACCTTTTTAATCCCAGACAGAAAATAAAAACGCTTCGCTCCGCTCAACTACAGTACTATAACTATAATTGCTGGGTTTTCCATTCGCGGAAAACTTCGCCAGGGGTTCAAGAACCGGGGGCCCCCTGGTTTCGAACCCGGGGCTCTCAATTTTGCCAGGGGTATTTTTCCAACAAAACAGTGGTTAAAAATCGTGTCAGAAATACTGCTAAAACGCTTTCAATGGAATGAAAAAGCGGTTATGAAACAAAATTTGCGGAACTTTTGGCATAAACATTGAATTTTTGCACAAGTTTTGGTCAAATATGTCTTGGGGCTGTTTTTACCCTGTGGAAACAAAAAATTGCCAAGAGTAATGAACCGGGCTTCCAAAATTTTGCCAGCGGCTCATGCCACCAGGGATGACCCGGTTTGTGCCAGGGAGCAGTTGAAAATGCCAGCCCCAATTTGGAGAGCTCAGGACTCTGAAATAGCTGCTATCTTATGTTGTTCGGTTGCATTGCAATTTTTGCAACTAGGTTTATGTTTCCAATGTGTCGCAAGCGTCTAACAAGTGTTTTTCTGTTCCGGCTTCAAGAACCATAACTAATTTTAACCTCGGATTTCGCGACTGATTAGCGTTAAACTGAAAAGTTGTAAATAAGTCGTTTAGTTTCGGCGTGACTCTGGTTGCAGTTCAAATTGTGACATTGTCTCAGTGCAAACGCGAAAGAATTTTTTAGAGTTTTCTAATTTCCGTGTATTTAGTATTTATTTGGACCATTTTTCAGACTGCATTTTCAGGATCGGACGTTATCGTCAATGTCTGTAGTCCGGGCCTATGCTACACGCGACATTTTCGACATTTACCAATATCGACCAATTCTGTCCTCCGCGTTTCTCTAGCCCCGTTTGCCTGGTATCTCTTGAAAACCCCGAAAGACGGCGCGCAAACACCGCTGTTTTGCGCATTGGACAAAAGTATTGATGGAGTATCGGGAAAATATTTTAAGCAAGTCATAGCAGCTTTGTTGAATTTTTTGGGCTTTCTCGATTAATATTGTCTAAATCTTCTCGTATATGTGTTTGTATGAGTTGTAAGTTAGCTTAATTAAATAATGTTATTTTAATAACTAATTTCACATTGTGTCGCCTTTATGCTCACTCACCGTATGCTCACCGGCCGGCATCATTTCACAATTTGATTGTTGAGAGAATTTGCCAATAGCGATGCCGCCGAAATAAAGACACCGTAATCGGTGCCATGTGTCATGTTGTCAAGCTGCGGTATGCAAGATTGATTCTGAAGCAAAAATAAGGCGGCAGCAGACAGGGCTAACTAAGTTGTGGCAGTAGACCTCAGTCGTGGAGACGCCTTTTGAAACTGATCAAACTCGGCGCGGCGACAACCATGTCGGGCAATCGGTTCCAAAGTTATCTCAATGTATGTATTGGAAATGATAATACTATCTTTGGAATAGTGCCTTATTCGATTCAAGACAAGTGGGTTTTAGATCTTCAGCAGTTCTTAGGTGCAATTTCGATTAATAGACAAGACTTAGACCAGTACTATAGCCTGTCTGGGTCTGTGCTGTAGAATAGAAACTAAGATAGGACAATTAGAGCTTTGCCATGGCTGGCATATCACAACGCGGAGTCTTAGTATGTAATTATCAGTGGAGTATTTTAGCATTGCACAGTCGCGGACAAAAATAAGTCCGCAATTGTGTGCGTTTACGTTTGTCCGTGACTGTATGTCTTAAGCTCAGTACGCGTCTCCATTGGACAAAACCAAGTGGCTAAGATACTGCATAATTCGTTACAAAATTGGCTCTTGATTTAGGAGCGGCTTTGTCTTAGGCTTAGGCCCGTTGACAATAGGATATACCTTTATTTCCTAGCGTAGAAATTATTGCAAACGAGATGGGGTAATAAAATAATTGTAGTGACTGATGCGGTACTTCCTTTCTTAAATAATTATTGTTTTTAGTGAATGCAAAGAAACTGAAGCGGCAGCTGAAGCGTCAAACGAAGAGCTTGGCGCAGCTCTCTATGCCTATTCGGTTCGCGCTTGTGGGATGTAACGAAATGAGCGTCCCAGACGAGGGGATATAATGTAACCGGTGCAGGATTGCCGGAGCAACAAATGGTAGTGACGATATCCACAGAGCAATAGAGAGACGATTGAGCAATATTTGTAATTGCATTATTTTAATATATCGTTTCCTGCGCAGTATTTTTGTGTTTACATTCTATATGTATTAGCTTTATAGCCGTGCATATCTTGTTATTTTCCCGGAAAGGCCATTAAACAGTGGTCGAAAAGTGGTGTAAATTCAAAGCCATTGCTGACGTTAAAACGGGAGACGCGGACGGTCGTGCGCTGCCATCTTTTGTTTCTAAGAGATTAATTGATAATTATTGTTTGCTGTAGCGCTCGTTTTGTTCTATTTCGTTTTTAAAGTAAAATTTCTATGTTCTAAAATTTCTATATTCGTGAAATTGGCATTCTTTTGAAACAGAGAACCGAGATTTAGTTAACTGACTTCCTAATGTCAAAACGGCGTAGTTTGGTGTAATTAGTCATTATTATTTCTGGCGATTTGCGCTGTACAATTTCATACAGAACTTGAACTCAATCTTTGGCGAAAGGGTATTAATGGCATGGTTTCGAAAGAATGGGTCAGGCAAAGAGGTAAACCGCAGACAGCCACGACTTCCGACAATCGCCAACCGTTGAAACGAAATATCTAGTTGTGTGTCCATTACGGCTTAGAAGACAAATTGCTGGCTTTAGAAGATAAATTGGAGTAATTTTTTAATTGGTAGTATTTCCCGGTGACGAACTGATACGACAGCTGTGTATCATTGCCGAGAAAATTTTTTTTGTGTTCCAATAGTTATGTTCATATTTTCCAAAATTTGGTATATATATTGCTGTGTTAAGTGTCTGATATTTTTAGCCGTCGCATATTAGCAGTAAAGAGCTTTAGATTTAGGCATCAACTTATTTAATGCCAAAAAATGCGTGTTTTGCTAAATCTGAGGTTTTATTCGCGTAACAGAGTTTACCAGTCAAATTTAGCAACTTACTCCACACATTTAGTGAATTTCTGGAAACAAAATCAACAGTCCTGTTGCTGGCGATCACAGATAATATTACACCAATTTAAACGACATCAAAATTATGGGCGAGTTAACTCCTATTAAATCCTGCATAGCTTGATACATTACGTAAGTTCATTTTGGAAAAAAATCTGGAACACTATTATTGATCTGGTTTGTCTCATGAGAATTTGTTATGCTTACCTGTCATGGAACCTATTTTTTTGGAAACTTCAATATTAGATGCTATTATAAAATTGAAAGTATGGCCCGTGTTTACGTTAGGGGCCGAAGTATAATGCATGCCATGCCGTTCTAGATATACTAAGTCAGCCTAAGTAAATGTTCTCATATGAGCCATGTATGTACTAAGCCTAAGTCGCGAACCACACAGCTTTAAACTGTTCTTTTTTATAACGTCCTGTCCCTAAAGTTGACATAGGCCGAAAGTAATTTCTATTTCGGCTAAATAAATTAAAAATGCATCGTCGCAATTTTTAAAGCTTGATCGCGGCAAATGCCATAGATTGTCCTAAATTACTACCATCGCACTATTCAGCACTGAAGGTTTCTGCATTATCTGATCCATTTTACGTTGTCAAATGACTAACAGCTTTAGCAGTGCTAGATTGTTTGGTTGTTGTACTTATTTTTTACCAGTAAAATTTAGCCTTCTCATGTGTCTGTGGTGTCTGAAGTCGGTTTTAGAATTTTGGGGCGAGCTAAGAATGTTTTAACGTTAGGAGGATTTTATGTGCTACGAGTGCCCAACTGCGGCTCGAATCTATTTGTAAAGTGTGGATACACAGTGACAAACCTCTCCGTCTTAAGTATCATTTAGTCTGGCGAACTGTTCGTTTTGATGTTGCACAACCGCTTGCTACGCCTGTTCAGTGCCGGTTCACAGTTTCCATTACCTCGTGTGTGCGTTTCCTGCTTGTGTCTTATCAATTTGAATGGGTTTAGAATTGAAAGAGTATAGTTCTTCCGTCCGTGCTTTGGATGTGCGTGGTGGGGTTTGGTTTTTCGTCTATTTATTGGGAAGAATATTTTTGTATTACATCTTTATAGGCAACAAATATTGTAGCATTTTGTTTGTAGAAAAACTGTACACTCCTACTTACTGTATTTTATAACTAGCTGTAAGAGACAAAAGTTTATAACAACTAGCCATTAATCTGTTATGACTAGCTTCAAGAGATTTTAGTCTAACAGCTAGCTGATAGAGATATATGTATATATTGGCTATCTGTATAAGACTAAAATCTCTTACAGCTATCTGTTAGAAATTTAAATATCCAACAAGCAGTCATTAAAGGCAAAAATCTCTAGCAGCCGTTGTTAAGAAACTAAAATATCATATAACCGTCCATTAGATATTTTAGTTTCTTGCAAACGGCTGCTAAAGGTAAAGCTGCCCACTTTTTGCACTCATTCTGTGAAACCTGCATAACTGTTTATTACTACTTTTAGCCGTGTGCAGCGATGTCAACCCAGTGAGCAAATTTTATTTGGTGGTTGAATTGTGTCTTACGGCAGTTCCTGGTCCCGACCTTTGAAATTTTTTGTCTGGCCACAACTGTAAATTCACACAATTTTTTCAAAATTTATATTTGGCTCTCAAAGTTGCTGCGTCCTAATTTCTTAGTATATGTTCCGATAATATTTGTCTACACATGCGGCATGTAACTTAAAACTGTGTCTAAACTAAGCCTCCACAAATTTTGGTACACTGTTGGATGTTTGTTTTCTATCTGAAAGAAAATTTTTGACTTAGTCTAGACCGGGCCCAAAATTACGGTGCCTCACTACAGACGGCGGTTTACGATAATAGGCTTTACTTTCGGTTTTTTGTTAATTTTCAACCCAATTAAAATAGTTGTATAGAACTCTCCGAGCGAGGGGCTTCTGCGTTTTGTTATATCCGCGAAACTGGAGCAAAGTCAAGATGGCATGTCCCCGTGACCATCTCGAAGTTTGTGTGAATTTGGTCATATAATTGAAGTTGATGGGAGTTTCTTTCGGGCAAAAGACGTCCTGTAGAGCAATAATGCAGCCATAGGCAAGCTGTTAAATAGGAGTTGATACAGATTGCTTTTCTAGTAAAATTTCAAACTTGATAACACAGTTCTTTTCCGAAGCAACTAATTCGGGTCGAGGCACTTGTTTCCAACTCGCGACATCCTTTGGCTGATTGTAGAATCACAACGTTTATGAGAAAATAGCCTGAATCATCTCACTGCCCATATAGTAATATTTTTCGTGTAACATAATCTATTATATTTATTGTGGATGTCAAAGCGAAGGCAGGAATAAAAGTGTTGCATTCTAAATATTGTCTGATTTGTAACATTATAATAGGGGTCAGTGGAGCAGTGGGAGAAGCATACGAGTCACGGTTTGTGGTCTTTGAGTGTGATGACCATTTGGAACTGTTTTCCATTCCGATTTTGGTATGTTTAGCTCGATGATAACCTAAATTTAGCCGTGGATTCATGTCATCTTATTTCGTTACCCACCAAAGCTCTTGCTGACCTCGAGCCATTGTTAGGTCCTTTTTTCGGATGTTGGACATTGTTCGTGAAAATGGAAGAGCGTCTGTGCTTATGTCAAAGCCTGCCGCGCTGTCACCAGAGTTACTAGACTTGAAGGGCCCAAAGGAAAACCTGCTCTACTGAGCGCAAATTGAAATACGCACAGTGCCGTTACGCTCGAGTTTATACAGCAACTCGTGGCAAAAATTGTTGCTGCATCGACTCAGGAGACTCACAAATGTCGATAGTGTAACGTTTGAGCGCCCTTAGCTACTAACTGTCAACGCTATTAACATTGCTCATACTCACCAAGGAATGGTTTGTGTGTAATGCTGTGCAGCGCAAGGCCTAAGTTTGTCAACAGACCTTACGGCTTCGCTTTAGTACCTTTTCCTTTTTGAATCTCTGCTGGAAAATTTAGCCGTGCAATTGCGGCAAGCAAAGTGATTAAAAGCAGCCGATGTTGATTTGTTAAAACGCACAGCTCTTACTCGTCTTGACAGATCCTTTAATGACTTTGTCCGGGAAGATTTTTTTACGATTTTTCAGATGTTAAGACGACTCAGTGTTGGCCGTGTTCATCGAACTTCTATAGCGTTACTTGTGTTTACATTTGTATCTATTGTTTATAGATTTATTAAAACTGCGCCTTTTTTGTGGATAAATAGGAAAGGCAATGTGAAATATTAAAAAAATTTTCGAACGAGCTTCCGCTATTTAATGGCATCTACCCAGCAAGATCAGTGGTATCTCTCGCTGCTGGGAATGGCCGAGACACTGCGGAACAACCAGCCACCGAAGATCCGGCTTGGCGTTCAGTGTTTGGACGCGATACTCGCGTTTAATCCACCGGCGCGGATCGAAGCCCGTACGCGAATGCAGATGGCGAATATACTGACCACGTACACCGACAACGTTGATCTCGCCCAGTCACATCTCGAGCGATCGTGGCTGATTTGTCAGGATCAGATTTCGTTCGACGACGTTCGCCTAGAAATCGCCAGCCTGCTTGCCGATATCTATCGCCGCAAGAACGAATATCAGGCTTGTCGTCAGCTGCTCCACAAAGGACTCGAGTTGTCTCCTCGCGGGGCCACCTACTGGCAATGCCGGTTTTTGTACCAGCTTGCCCAAATCCATGTCAACGAGCGCGACTACGTTACCGCGTGTCAGCTGCTCAGCTCCGGTGCAGAGCTCGCTCAGTCGGCAAACGTGATTTATACGCAAATCCTTTTTCTGCTAAGCAAGGGAATGCTGCTGATTATCGAGAAGAAACTCTCTGACGTGCACCCGGTGCTCACGGCCGCCGGACAACTCGTCGAACAATGGCATGGCCCGACGGCACGCCGCGAGGGTCTTAAGGTATTTTTCTTAGTTCTCCAAGTCTGTCACTTTTTAATGGCCGGCCAGGTTCGCACCGTCAAGCCGTGTCTGAAGCAGCTCCAAACGAGCATTCAAGTTATTACGTCCGAAATTGTGGCTGGCGATAGCAATTCGGCGAGCATCAGCAGCGGACCCCCATCGCATCCTGCAGAATGTTTCGAATGGATCTCGCGTGAGCATATGTGTATTTTAGTGTATTTGGTAACGGTTATGCATGCTATGCAAGCCGGTCAGCTGGAAAAGGCCAAAAAGTATACCGACAAGGCGCTGAGTCAAATCGACAAATTGAAAATTATCGACACTGAAAACGGCCAACATTCGTTGTTGTACACTTTTCAGGTAATGCTGCTTGAAAATCTGATCCTTTGTCGCTTAGTTTCCGGTTCCAAAGCTGTCGCGATTCAGGAAATTGCCAGAGTTTGCGCTATTTGTAGTAGCTGCACGCCGAGCAATCATCATGTCTCGTTCTCGGGACAGGGAATGTCCCTTACGACACACCGAGCTCAAATTCATACTCTGCTTGGTCTGTATGCGATGTCAATTAGTTCGATGGTTGCGGCTGAGGCACAATTCAATACTGCACTAAGGGTTGTGCAAGATGCTGATCTCTGGACGTTTATTAATTTAAATTTGGCAATCGTCTATTTACGAACCGGAAAAGAAAACGACTTTTACGGCCTACTCGAACGGATTAATCCCGAGCGTTTGCAAACCGGTTGTCATAGTCTTCGGGCGGCTGCTTACTACGTCCGTGGCCTTCAGTCTTTCTTCCAAAGCAGGTATCATGAGGCGAAAAAGTATCTCAGGGAAACGCTTCGCTTGTCGAACGAGGAAGATATGAGTAGGCTATCGAGCTGTGCTCTCGTCTTACTCGGACATATCTTTTTGTCTGTGGGCAATATTGAGGAAAGCAAAAATATGGTAAAGCCAGCGTGGCAACTCGCACAAAAAATTCCTGATACTCATGTTCAACTATGGGCGTCGGCATTGTTGAAAGATATCTATGCGTTTTCGAACGATAAGCAACAAAGCGCCGACATGGCCGTGTTTCATACGTCGTGTACACAAACGTTGCTAAAAGATCATTTTCAGTCGGCTCAGCTACCCGAGCATCAGGCTTTAACTCAATGGACCGAGGGACCATGTCCGCTGTCTGTTACTGATGCTGCCGGACGATCGGGGATGGTAAGGCAGTCCGCAATAGACCAGCAAGAGCTTACACAATCTCAGCCACTGCTGGCCGCTGACTCCAGCCAACATTCACATAACCACGCTTCAAACGGCACCAATTCCGGCCATTATGACTTAGTGGAACAAAATCATAGCGCCGCACACTTTTTGCATAATAGCTGCAGTGCGAATGTCGTTGTCAGCAATAATACGATGCTTACGAGTGCCGCGGTAACAGCTAGCGATGCGATGAGCGACGATCCGTTGCTGACGATGGCGAACGACAACAGGACCTGTGGACTTCAACAGCAGCCGTTGTGCTCGGATATTTCACTGGCCTCGGCCGCCGTGACCCAAATGGTCCCTACTAATCCAGCAGCCGCATCGACCACTACCGGTGCTCCCATCATTAGATGACCAGCAACGCGGCGTCTCTCTCTTTGAGTATTTTGTATTTGAAACTGTTTTATGGTTTCCTTAGCGACGACAATCTCTGTGGTATAAACGGTGAATGAAGTTGGCAAGGGTTAGTGTTGCAGTGCTGAGCCTGGGGGTTACGCGTGCATGGTAATTGACCAACGAATTAAATTTGGGCCATTTGTTATGGTACGTTCTGGTTCTGCATTGTGGCATATACAACAGTTTTGAAAACATGGATTATGGATGGGGTATGATGTAGTAGCCTTGTTGCAATACATTTTCTTTTGCGAACATTGCGGTTGTATTTCGTCGCTTATTGTGCCATTGCACTAATTGGACTTGACAGTACGAACTGAGCTCTTGTCCTTGTCAAATGTTACCTTGAAACCGTGAGTTTCACAAACGCTAAGCCGAAGCGTTGCAAAACTTGACACAGCTGTTGTTGATATAACTTCGTGTCTGAGATGTGTTCATCTTGAAGGTAAAATTGAATTGTGAAAAATTACCTTCATATCGTGTGCAACAGAACGAACTTGTTTCTATTCGGAGATCTTGGTACGGAATCAATAGACGAATGTATAATTGTTTAAACGAGCGAGTCTACTACAGTACAATATTTGCCGTAATTGACCGCTCGCTCGCAAAAATTTTTATTTTGAAATTCTGTAATGTTTTTTGTTCTCTCGTTGACAGTTCGGTCGTAAAGCGACAGTAAACCGTGTCCAGTACTGTAGTCTTCGCAAATATTCGGCCGCTCAAAAATCTTGTGAACACCTGCTCTGCGATTGAAATGTATCATTTTTTGTGTTTGCGAAAATTCAATTAAAATTGCCCAAATTTTTGAGATTGAAAAATTGTCTAATTTGAATTAAGCTGATTTTATCCGCAAGAGCTTAACTATTATAGGATCGATTTATTTGTGACGAACTATTTCAATGGATTTTTGGCAACATCGTATAATCTATAAATTGGATCTAAAATTGGATTATAAATGTAAAACCTGATGTGCATTAGGGAACCGAATTTCTACAAATTGGATGGAATCGCCAAAATCCTATTAGAGCACAAGATAGAATTTCTGGCACTTGATTGATTTTGCCAATGTTCAGTTAGCAAATTCATTCTTTTTCCCGTAAATTGTGGTATTCGATATCG